>BQNB010019071.1:2842-67338 GCA_026074375.1 Tanacetum coccineum
ACTCCGTACAAGCTTGTATATGGAAAGGCATGTCATCTGCCGATTGAGTTGGAGCACAAAGCTTACTGGGCCCTTAAGCATGCAAACTTTGATCTCAAAACCGTGGGAGACCAACACAAAGTTCAACTCAATGAATTAAGTGAACTGCATGATCAAGCCTATGAAAATTCTTTAATTTACAAAGAGAAAACTAAGAGGATTCATGACGCAAAGATCAAAAAACCGCGTTTTCAACGTCGGTGATCAAGTCCTCCTCTTTAACTCAAGATTGAAAATTTTCTCTAGCAAGTTGAAGTCCCGAGGTCAGGACCATTTACCATTGTTCAAGTCTTTCTGTATGGCACCGTTGAGTTATCACAGAACTTCGGGCCAAACTTTAAAGTAAATGGTCATCGTGTCAAGCACTATTTTGGAGGTGATATCCCTGCTATGGATATCCCGGATCTCCAAACCTTCCCTAAGGACAATTAAATTCAGGGATTGGGTCAAGCTTAGTGACCCTAAACAACCGCTTCGTGGGAGGCACCCCATGCTTATCCTAGTTTATGTGTAGTAGTAGTATGCTAGCTTAGTAGTAATGAATAAGTATGTTGTTGTGAGGAGACTTGCCTCTTTCCTTTTCCGTGTTTTGTATTTTGTGTTGTATTGTCTAGAATTGCCCGGATTCTGAAGCCTCTCATGCTCGCGGTTTTGTCCTTCGATCACAAGAGCTTCACATCCTCAGCTTCATTTTGGGAATCTGATATCCAAATCTTATCGACTAACGTTTATCTTTAAGCATACTTAATAAACGGCTTAGGATTTACATAGAAACCCTTCGTAAAAACATTGAGGATAATGTTTCATTCTAGTATGGGGGGGATCTTCGATTTGATTATGCCTGCAGCCGTTGTTTTCACGTAATCCCGTTTTTACCACCAAAATTTCAAAAAAATTGAAAAAAATTTCAAAAATTTCAAAAATAAAATAAGTGTTTTGTCATAATTTTGACTTTCCTGCTTTGTAGAATAAGAGTAAATTTTGACTCGATCGAGCGTGTTGAGCTCTAGCTTGTTCCATAACGTTTAAGACTAAGCGTTCGCGAATATTTGCGAAGAACGAAAAATGATAGTGTTAAGTATGAGTTGGATGCTAAACAAGGATTATTTGGAAATCTTAAGAGCTCATGTGTGTAATTTGTCGCTTTTTCTCCCATAAGCTCTTAACCTGATTAATATACGTGCTACTTTTGGAGATTAAACTTAAATCAATAATTTTTATGTAGTATATAGCAAAAACTTTAGCCTTAGTTCAAATTTATACTTGAATTTTTCAAAAAGACGTTTGTTATATATTAAAAAAGGATAATAATTATAAAACTGTGGGCTGATAAAAGTTTGTTGTATCTTGCCGGCTCACAAATGATGTTGCAGCCTTAAAAGAAAGCCATGTAAGAATATATCCGTGGGACTGATAAAAAGTTTGCTGCATCTTGCGGGCTCACAACCGATGTTGCAGCCTTCTAAAAAATCGAGGGTTACAATTGCGTAAGTGTTTAATATTTAAAGTGTAAATTAATAAATAGATATCTTTTTGTTAAATTCAAATATGCTTTTGAACTTTGGCTATTCTATTTTATAAGCTATGTATATACGGAAACCTAAGAGTTTTGAAACCTAAGGTCCGTAGTATTCGATACTAGTCTTTGTGGGGTGTCAAAGCCTGGTCAATTAAACCGCAAGGTTGGGATGAGCCGAGTCGAAAGTCGCTACATGGGATGATCTCGCCTTCAAACTCATTATTCTCGGGTAAAACATAGAATTTTGTAAAATGTTGATCCATGGTTTAAATTCAAAATAGCACATACACTTAAGATATAATAATTGTCGGGAGTGAAAAGTCTACAAGTTGCAAATATGAGTAGTGTTCGCATCTTACTCTTAACTTAACGGTGAATTTTGTTTTGCAGCTTGGTTTGGAATAAGTGAAAAAGTCGGGACGACGAATTTATCCTTTTTGGGGCATTCTCGGATCGAAATGCATCTTGTTCTATGATCCCTAAAAGTTATAAAATAACGAAAGTCAAACGTTCTAGTTAGTTGCTTAATATGAAAACTACAAAAAAAATGAGGAAAATGAAAAAGAACAAAAATATGGTAGGAATAAGTGCATATATAAAAAATGGTAAAAACGGGGCTTTTCGAAACTTTTGAGTCTTTAATTCCTTTGATGAACACTTAGCTACTTTCGTGGTTATTTGTCGAGGGGATCGAGTAGATTCTTGTTTTCTAAGTGCCTTACTTCATAGCATTGGTGAGGACCCGACTTGTATTTTATTTGGTATGCGTTTAATTACACATACCTTTCACCATCAAAACCGGACTTAAATGACCAAAACGTACCAAAAATACATTGTAGTTGTATGTTTTCACTTATTTTGTGCAGGAAATGGATATCCGAGAAAAGGACGAAAAAACAAGAAAAAACGGACAAAACCAAGCACGAAGTGGAAAAGCGTGGAAAAGCCAAAGTCAAATCGAAGCCAAAGTCAACAAAAGTCAAAGTCAACCCCAACAAAGTCAATAGTCAAAGCCGATGCCGGAAATGAAGAATACTTAATGGGCCCACCCGCACCCATCTAATGGGCCGGGAAAGCCCATTAGTATATAACTGGAAGACGTAAAAGGCCTAATTCCCTTTGAAAATCCAAACAGGCCCAAAACCAAAAAAAAGCCCATTACCTTTTTTTTACTTAAGTTAAGCCCAATATAACTTAGAGGGGTTGTTTCTGCCAAACTCTCAAAGTCAATTACCATAAGGACTATGTTTGCAATAAGCATATATAACCTGGAGGGCCAAAATTGCCAAACCACAAAAACTTTAACACCACATGGACTTAATTTGCAAACAAAACATAAGACTTGAGGGACCAAACCTGTACACACACTAAACCTCACCCCTGTTATACACACTCCCGTTATAACAAATTTTCCCGCCCAAACCAAACCCCACTGTTCACGCTTCCCTGTCCCCCCTCCTCGACCACTGTTCATAAACGGCCAAAAACATCACCACCACTCTCCCCCACCTCACAAACCAACAAGGCCAAGCTGGCAATCCTAAGTACAACCATTGGCCAACAAAGATCAACGGTGTAGATCATTCACCTTGGGCTCAAAGGAAATTTAATGGCTAAGATGAGCTTATGATTTCACCTCACACAACAAGCACAAGCTAAAGCCTCCTCAGCAAAGAAGCACAAGGGATACACCTCCTAGAATCTTCCTACGAGTAGTATAAATATAGGACCTCTTGTAGCCATTGGGCATCTAGCTTTTAGTAGTCGTTTTAACTTAGTAGTTTTCATCAGTTTTTAATAGTGTAAATTTTAATATTGTAATGTTTTGAAGTTAATGAAATTTGAGTTTGTTTCTAAAAATCTGTTTTAAGCTCTTTTGATATCAAGTCTTTACTGTGTTTTAAATTCTCTCATAAACTCTCTTATAAGCTCACATAATCTGTTTTTTCTTTAAAATGTTAAATATTTAAGAAAAAAAATTATAAAAAAAATCAAAAAAAGATCACCCCCAAAATTCCACAGCTAAATTTGGATGATAAGCCAAAAAGGGAAGGGCTTTCGCGCACTTATGGACGCTTCTACTAAGCTTGTTTGTTATACATGCTAGAGCTGGTTAGAATCTTTTGTATCACCCTTGTTTTGAGCAAAGGGTATTGTAAGTCCATTTTACTCTGCGCACTCGCGCGCGCCTAAAAGTTTCTCTCGCTGTAGCATCATTGCTTTAAAGTTCTGCTTATTGTGCTCCCCCTTCTCTTGTTATATGCTATTTTTATGCTTATCATTGCTTATTTGTGTTTGTCTTATGTTATTTGTTCTTTTTTTTAGAACGGCAAGTTAGTTGTTAGTGATTCGAGCTCACAGTGACATCCAAATCTGTGGGCAGTGATGCAAGACCGAACCTTGTCTTAGTGTGTGTGTAAACCCCACTCCTTTTTCGCTCCTAAAGGAAAACCCCCACTGGACGAGGCCTTGAACCCAAGACCTCTACGCAACTTGTTGTGGTAACAATCCCATGGTTTACCCTTGGTGGCCATCTGAAGCTCGACCAGATGGTTTTATGCTATTTGTTCTTACTTGATTCTTATTTGTCCTCTCTTTGAATTTTTTGTTTTAAACTGCTTCTTATATGCTTAAATTGCTCATTGCTTATTTTGCTTATTAAGGTGCTTATCTTTGCTTGAAATTTGCTTATCTTGGCTTATCTTGGTATTGTTGCTAAATGTCCTTAAATATCTTTGCTTAAAAACCCTTTTTATCAGTCTAAAAACCACTTTTAAAAGTTTAAGGAGTGTTTGGGATAGTGGTTAAAAATGGGTCAATTTGTGTAAAAAACATTGTGGGTCATCTTGCCATCTTTGGCCAGCATTTTCTTAGTTTTCTTTATCTGTTTCTAAAAAAGTTTCAAGGTTAAAGGCTGTTTTTAAGTTTTTCTTAATTTGTCTTATAAACTGTTATCACAAAAACAGTTTATAAGCTTCTTTGATTAAGCTTTTAGAAAACCTGTTTTTGGTCCTTGTTTGAGTCCTATTTGAGTGTCAAATTCTTTAGTTAAGTGTCCTTTAAATTTCTCCTTGTTAGTTAAAAACCTGTCATGTCTTTTGGTTAAGTGTCAAACTAGTTAAAACTGCCCTTTTTCAAACTCAGATATCAGGTACTTAAAGGTGTTTTTAGCTTTTGAAAATTTGTGCACAAGCTCAAATGGAGCTAGTCTCCATCTGTTTTAAGCTAGTTTTCAGTTTGTAGCTTATTAGGTTGCTTATTCCTTGGCCTGCATTTTGCCATTTTCTTTAAAGAAATGCCAAAAGAACTCCCCTGGTGCAAAACCCGTTTTTCTCACCCCTTTTTCTTCTGCTATTTGTTAATAAAAACCTAGGGTTTCTTTGAATTTTCTAGAAAGCCTTTTAAGTAGTCTTTAAGCTCCTATAAGCAGTAAGCCAAAAGTCCCTCTAGGTAGCTTATTTTTAAGCTAGAAAAAGCTCTTTTGGGCTGTTAGTACTGTTGGAGTATTTTTGCTTATTGAAGCTTATTATTTCTGCTTATTTAGGATTAGCTTAGCTTTTTAGAGTAGATTAAGCCCATTTTAGCTCATAGATTCTCTTTTAAGTTTTAGAGCTTATTTAAGCTTACTTGCCTTTTTTTGAAGTAAAATTTTAAGTGTTTAGTAGTTCTTTTTAGCTTATTGCATTCTAGTTGCTGATTTTTTGTTTACTTTATGTTGCTTATTAGATATATGCTTATTGTTTGCCTTAGGACTTTACTAAGGTTTTTAATTTGCTTATTTGACTAAAAATAGCCTAAACAGTTAAGTTAGTGTAGTGAATCTTTAGACTTATTGTAATGTTAGCTTAAATGCTTCTTTCTTTGTGACTTTATTTGGTTTTAAGTTATAAATTTTTTGTCTTTTTTAAAGTTGATTATTTTTAGCTTTTTCAATAAGTTGTAAAAAAAATAAGAAATAAAAGTGTTGGGATTAGGGGAGACCCCAAGTGAGCAAGACTCGAACTCGGGACCTTAACCAATCTACCAAACACTTTATAACAACAACCTCTACCGCTTGTGCTACAATAGATCATATGGGGTAGAGGTTGCTTTATTAAATATAAAAGTCCATTTTAGCCTTTAAGACCCTCACCACTTTAGCTTATTACAGCTTTGTTTATAAGCTGTTTTTCCTTGTTTAGAATTTTTCATTGGATATTTATAGTTTTAACTTATTTTTACCTAAATTTTTCAGCAATTTTTTATAAATCGTTTGTTATTTTATCATTTATTTTCTTTTAAACTGTTTTTTAATTATAATAAATTAAATAAAAAACCAAAAAATTATTTTTCTTTTCTTCGTAAAATTTTATTTTATCAGTCTTCATATTAGGAAAATATAAAAATTTTTCGTTGGATAGTTTTTGCAAAAATTTTACTTTTTAAAGAACGGGTTTCGTCTCGTATTTTGTTTTCTCAATTTTGAGCTCGTTTAGCTCCGTTTTTAGTCTAGTCTTTTTAATTCTTCATTCTTAGTCACATAGAATAGATTAGATGTAAAAAAATCTTTGTAGGGTTAGTTTTTAAGAATTTAGATTTTTGACCCCTTGTTCGGGGCTCTTGCTCTCGTTTTTTTAGTTTTATTCCATAATTTTTAGGTTTTTCTTAATCGTTTTTGCATATTAGTAGATAATTTAGCTTTCTATTCCTCTTATATCGTTAATATCACATTCAGTATTCCAACTTTCCGACTGTACCGATTTTCAAGTCCAGCCTCGTTGGGGAAAAACGACCCTGGAATATTCTATACTACTTCCGGTTTCATTGATTTTCTTGATAATTATCCTTACTATATATTTATAAGTATTATGTATTTATTTATATAAAAAGTGATTGTATTAAGAGCTATTCGTTAACCAAGTTGGATTCTAGAGTTCAAAAGTTTGAAATACAGTTTTGAAAGAAACAGCTATATATTGTTCGAGACTTCAAATTCTCTTGCCAAAGAAGCTGAGGATTATCTTCTTACTAAGCACAAGTCTTTGGATTATGTAAATACGAGGTCTCTTGAGTGCAGTGTGTTCAGTCAAGGAGATTATGAATATTGTGCAATAGTATTCTGTATGTAGAGATACCATCAAATCTCTTAAACTAAGCTCTGATCGTACGAAAGAAAACTTGAAACTTGCATTTTTAAAAAGGACAATTGAATACGAGTTCTTGGTACATAATTGGTATAAAAAATGTGAGCAATGTAAATATGACAAGATTTTGTATGATAAAGCTTATAATGACACGCAACAAAAGATCAAACGGTTGCAAACTCAGTTGGGAGATCTCAAAGGTAAGAGTATGGATACTCTATGTGTATCAGATTCCCTTAACCCTTTGTCTTAGAAACTAGAAGATGAGAGTTCCTGTATTCTTTCTAGGAGATGATCCAATTGCTTGTCTCAACAAGGCAATGGCTTTTCTAATGGTTGTAGCTTCCTTAAGGTTCCCCTTAACCAATAATCAAATTAAAACTTCATCAAATCCAAGAAACCATGCCACTATTCAAGATGGCAGGGTCACAGTGCAACAAGTTTAGAGGAGACAAGGTCAAAGTTATTCTGGTACTGGGTATAAGAGTAATGCTACTAGTTCTGAGGGAAACAATGCAAGCGGACAGGCAAGGGCTGTTAAATGTTACAATTGTCAAGGTGAAGGACATATGGCTAGGCAATGCACTCAGCCTAAGCAACCAAGGAATGCAGCATGGTATAAGGATAAAGCAATGTTAGTTGAAGCTCAGGAAGTTGGACAAATTTTAAATGAAGAGCAACTCGTATTTCTTACAGATCCAGGGGTTCCAGATGGTCAAGCTCTTCAGACAATCATTCCAAACAATGCTGATTTTCAGACTGAGGATCTTGATACTTATGATTCTGACTCTGATGATATCTCAAATGCAAAAGCGGTTCTCATGGCCAACATTTCCAACTATGGTTCTGACGTTATCTCAGAGGTACCTCATTTTGAAACCTATCGTAATGATATAGAAAATCAAAGTGTGCATGTAATGCAGGATTTTGAACAACCACCAGTTGTGGATTTTACTGCTAATGAGATACATAATGATAGCAATATCATTCCGTACTCTCAATATTTGCAAGAAACACAACAAGAAAATGTTCAAGATACTAATTTGCAGGCACAACAAGATTCAATGATCTTATCTGTGATTGAACAAATATCTTAACAAATGATTAATCATGTAAATAATTGGGAAAAGGCTAATAAGGAACAGAATAATGATTCAGTAACCGCTGAGCTAGAGAGATATAAAGAACGAGTCAAAACTTTTGAACAACGTCTTAATATTGATTGAAGCAGTCGTGAAAAATGATTGATTCTCAAATGGATGATATGATTAAAAAGAAGCTTGCACTGAAAGAACAAGTTGACTCACTTAAGCAAAATCTTTATAAACAAATCAATGAAAAGGAATGTTTATTGCAAACATTCACTGTTTTCAAAAGTGAATCCAAAGAAAAGGAAAATAAATATATGGAAAACGAAATTGGTTTGGAAAAGAAGATAAAGGAACTCGATAATATTCATTTTAAAGTGGGTCAATCTGCTTAAACTGTTCACATGTTGACAAAGCCTCAAGCCTTTTATAATAATATACACAAACAAGCTCTAGGTTATCAAAATCTGTTTTATCTTAGGAAAGCTCAGCGGATTAAACCAACCTTGTATGATGGTATTGTTATTTCTGATAAACATGTTGCTATGCCTGTGATTGATGATGAGGAAACATTGATTTTGGAAGAAAAGATTCAATCAAAAATGTATGAAAAAGGAAAGGATCCAGAGGTTATTAAGAAAAACATTTCTCATAAACCTATTGATTATGAAAAATTAAATAGACTATCTAAAGATTTTGGGAAATATTTTACTCTACAACAAGAAATGAATGCTAAACAAGCTTTTTGGTTTCGTATATCCAATCCTACCATTGAATCTTCTAATCCACCACCTGTCAAAGCGGAAGTTCCCAGTGAACTACCCAATGTGAGTTTGGTGAATGCAAGCCTTAAAAAGCTTAAATTCCATCTCACTCAGTTTGACTCTATGGTGAAGAAGAGGACAACACCTGATGCTCGCACAGAAGGTGAATGGGGGTTTGAACATACAAAATCTGTTTTTAACAATGAAATTATTCCATTTCTAAAATATTTAAAAGACATCTTCAATGTGTTTGATAAAGATTTTCTAAATGAAATAATGGAAGTACAGACAGTTTTTGACCAAATGGACGCTGTTGTTCAATAGTTTTCAGTTGACAAACAATGTTTGGAAATTGCTAAGAAAGAATTATTTTTGGAAAATGATTGACTCTTACAACAAATCATGTCTCAAGATGTTCTTTTAACTGTGATGAACTCTATGTCTTTGATTGGTGAATCTGTGAATATGGAAAGAAAGAGAAAAGAATCTTGTGATAAGTGTTTCAATCTTGATGCAGAGCATTTGAAACACAAAATGCGCATAATGAACATTTAAAATTACTCACAACTTGAAAAAATTGTAATTCATAGTATCACTCCAGTATTCACTGAAGTAGTACTAAGAGGACACCCAAAAGGCAAAACTTTCACTATAGTATGGTAGCACGTGCCCTTTAACTAGGTATCACTCTCAGCTAACGTAGTGCCTCCTAAGAAAACCACTCCACTTAGTTGAAACACAAAAACTAGAGCTTAAAGTCTACAGCAGGAAATCCAAAAATGTTAAAAATGTAGGTTCGAGTAAAAAGACTAAGATTGTGGATGCTAACCACTCGGAACCCAATCATACTTGGGGATCCAATGCTACAGATATTCCATATTCTTCTTCTCTTCAGACAGGTTGCTAGATTGAACTCAGGTAAAAGGACTCCGTATGTAATGAAACATATAACAGGGAACTGCTCTCAGCTCATGAACTTTGTTAGTAAATTTTTGGGTATAGTTAGATTCGGGAACAACCATATTGCAAGAATTATAGGGTATGGTGACTATTAGCTGAGAAATGTTACTATTTTAAGAGTATACTACGTCGAGGGGCTTGGACATAACTTATTTTCTGTTCGTCAATTTTGCGACGCGGATCTTGAAGTCACATTTCGGAAAAACACTTGCTTTATTCGTAATTTAGATGGTGTTGATCTACTTTCCGGATCTCGTAACACAAATTTGTACACAATCTCTCTTGATGACATGCTTAAAACATCTCCGACCTGTCTTCTATCCAAAGCGTCAATGACTAATGAGCTTGGTATATCTGCATCCGACGTTTATCTCATCTCAGCTTCGTACTCTTAACAAGTGGTAGCTAAAGAACGTCCTTGCACGAGGCATTCCGAGGCTTAAATTTTAGAAAGATCATTTGTGTTCAGCATGTGCATTAGGAAAAAGCAAGAAATCCTGTCATCAACCCAAAGCTGAAGACACTAACTAGGAGAAACTATATCTCTTGTATATGGATTTGTGTGGCCCAATACATGTGTCGAGTATTAATGGGAAAAGGTATATCTTAGTGATTGTCGATGATTACTCAAGATTTACTTGGGTTAAATTTTTGAGGACAATAGATGAAGCACCTGAAGCCATCATTAAATGCATCAAAAATATTCAAGTTCGTTTAAATTCCACCATCCGTAATGTTCGAACAGATAATGTAACTGAATTTGTCAATCAAACACTTCGTGAATTTTATGAAAATGTTGGCATCTCATATCAAACATCTGTTGCTCGCACTCCTTAGCAGAATGGCGTTGTCGAAAGGCGAAACCGAACTCTAGTAGAAGATGCTCGTACAATGTTAATATTTTCTAAAGCTCCACTAAGTTTTATGGCCGAAGCAATCAATACAGCTTTTACACCCAAAACCATTCATTAATCATCTTTTGCTACAACAAACTCCATATGAGCTTAATGTCAAGATAATAAGACCAGATTTATCATTCTTTCATGTCTTTGGTGCACTCTGATATCCTACCAATGACAATGACAACCTAGGTAAATTAGATGCAAAAGTTGACATTGGTATTTTTGTTGGTTACGCGCCCGCAAAGAAAGCGTTCAGAATCTACAACAAAAGAACCCAGAAAATTTTAGAAACAATTCATATGACATTTGATGAGCTGACAGCTATGGCTTCTGAACAATTCAGTTTAGGACACTAGCTTCATCCTATGACTCCTGCTACATCTAGTTTAGGACTCGTTCTGAACACTGTTTCTCAACAACCTTGTACACCACCAAAAAGAGATGACTGGGATCACTTGTTTCAACCTATGTTCGATAACTACTTCAATCCTCTATCTATTGCTGTTTCTCCAGTTTAAGAAGTTGCTACTCTAAGAGCTGTGGTTTTAGCCGATTCTCCTGTGTCAACTTCCATTGACCATGATGCTCCATCAACAAGTATTCCATCAATACGAGAACAAGAACATTCTCCAAACATTTCTTAAGGTTTCGAAGAATCACCAAAAACACCAACTTTTCTTAATGATCCACTTCATGAATCTCTTCATGAAGACTCGACTCCTTAAGGATCATCATCGAACGTGAGACAAACCCATACTCCATTTGAACACCTTGGTAGATGGACTAAGGATCATCCTATAGCAAACGTAATTGGCGATCCTTCTCGCTCTGTATCTATGAGAAAACAACTCGAAACTGATACCATGTGGTGTTACTTTGATGCCTTCATAACTTCAGTAGAACCAAATAACTTCAAACAAGCAATGACCGAACCGTCATGGATCGATGCAATGCAAGAAGAAATTCATGAATTTCAAAGACTAGAAGTTTGGGAATTGGTGCCGTGTCCAGATAAAGTGTTATTGATCAGACTAAAGTGGATTTATAAGGTCAAGACGGATGAATTTGGCGGGGTACTAAAAAAATAAGGCTAGACTAGTTGCTTTAGGATTCACCCAAGAAGAGGGAATTAATTTCGATGAATCATTTGCACCGGTTGCTAGAATAGAGGCCATCTGTATCTTCGTAGCAAATGCCGCTCATAAGAATATGACGATCTACCAAATAGACGTCAAAACGGATTTCTTAAATAGCGAGCTCAAAGAAGAGGTCTACGTTTCTCAACCAGAAGGATTTGTTGATTCATGACAACCATCGCATGTTACAAGCTTAAAAGGCGCTCTACGGACCAAACAAGCACCACGTGCATGGTACGACATGCTGTCAAGCTTCCTAATCTCACAACATTTCTCTAAAGGTGCAGTTGATCCAACACTCTTCACACGGCAAGCTGGGAACGACTTATTACTGGTACAAATTTATGTTGATGATATAATATTTGCATCCACTAATACTGCCATGTGTAATGAGTTTGCTAATCAGATGACCACTAAGTTCAAGATGTCAATGATGTGGCAGATTTTATTCTTTTTAGGATTACAAATTTCTCAAAGTCCTAGAGGCATTTTTATAAACCAATCTAAATATGCTTCTGAAATTGTTAAAAAATATGGTATGCTAACTAGTGATTCTGTAGACACACCTATGGTAGAAAAGAGTAAACTGGATGAAGATCTACAGGGGAAACCAATTGATGCTACACTTTACCATGGCATGATTGGATCCCTCATGTATTAGACATCCAGTAGACCAGACCTTATTTATGCAGTCTGCTTATGTGCCTGGTATCGGGCAAATCCTACCGAAAAGCACTTAAATGCGGTTAAACAGATCTTTTGATACCTAAAGGGAACCAGTAACATGGGTCTCTGGTACTCGAAGGATACCGGTATGTCTCTGACAGCATATGCAGATGCAGATCACGCGGGGTGTCAAGACACTAGATGCAGTACATCAGGAAGTGCTCAATTCTTAGGTGATAAACTTGTTAGCTGGTGTTCAAAGAAGCAAAAGTGCACTGCCATCTCGAGTACAGAGGCTGAATATATTGCCTTATCTGGGTGTTGTGCTCAAATCTTATGGATGCATTCACAGCTAACAGATTATGGCTTTCAATTCAATAAGATTCCTCTGTACTGCGACAATGAGAGTGCGATTGCTTATGCTGCAACAATGTTCAACACTCACGAGCCAAGCACATCGATGTTCGCTACCATTTTATAAAGGAGCAAGTGGAGAATGGAATCGTGGAGCTATACTTTGTCCAGACTGAATACCAACTGGCTGACATCTTCACCAAACCTTTGCCACGAGATAGATTTAACTTCTTGATCGAAAAGCTGGGTATGAGAATCATGTCTCCGAAAACGTTAAAACGTCTGGCAGAGGAAACGGACGAGTGATGGTGGTAACTCAAATCCTGTATCATATGTACATAGGAAAACATTAAAACACAAAAATATTTTCTTTTAATATAAATTTTTCAAAAACAAAATTAAAAATTAAAAAATCAGAAAAATATAAAGATATGTATCTCTGGCATGTCTTCTGAAAATCGATAACATTTACGGCCTTAGAAATGTCATTTAATAATGATACGAGGCTGTAAATGAAGTTCGAGCAGAAGTTTAAAATATTTTAAAATATGCCAAAAATGGCTTGCTATTATTTCAGATAGCAACCCGGTCATCAACTTAAATGCAAGTATTTCAAAAAGAAAACTTGACCTCTCAATGGGAATTTATTCTCGGGCATGGTCTACTTTATGACCATGAAAAGGCTTGTGATTACTTTGCATCACAACCCGTGCTTCCTATATTCTATAAGTGTACGTGTCAGTGAGTTTATGTGTCTAAATAAGATAAATCTTATTTATTGGGTGTTGATTTTCAAAAATAATATAATCATCTTCAGGAATTCATCAGAAAAATCATTTTCAAAGACATTTGACCACTCAAACAACGACTATAGCTCTTTAAATAGAAAACGGGTCATTGTTTGAGGGGGATAAAATGTCAAATATATTCTTCATAATTAATCATGTGATAATTGGAAAAAGATTTTAAACAATAAAGGGTGAATAATTAAAGGGGAGTTAATTAATTTTAACTCAATCGGGTTTTATTTGTTATGTGTTTAATTCTTTAAGGGTATTATTGCAAAATGTGAGATTTTTTCTTGATTATTAACCCTTAGGGACTAGTTTTGCCATTAGTGAAACTAATTTTTACCTTAGGTTAAATTAATTAGGAAAATAGAAGCTTTAGTAAACCTTAGGGGGCAATTTTGCCAAAACCCAAAAGTTTTAAAACAAAAACACCCCCTTCTCGTCTCTTATACACACATGAACACTCTATACCTTAAACCTCCATTATTGAATCCTTAAAACCTTCAAGAAGTCGTTCAATCTTCGTTTTATCTAAAGGTACACTTGTTTTAATGTTAAAACATTCATATATCAGACCTAATCTTGAAATTATGCTCGAAAAACCCTAAATTTCAACCTAGCTTTCATCCCCCTAAAAAGTAGATGAAATGTTAAATTGATTGAGGGGTTTGGGTCCTATAGAGGTCTAGATGATGAACCTAAAATAGTTCTTAATGGGGATAACGTACTCACATGTTTTGATTGATTGTTGATGTCGAACTAGATGCTAAATGGTCAAGAACTTGTAAAAGTTCATGGGTTTGGATTTAAAATTGCTATAATGATTGTTTGTGTGCATTTGAGTGTTCTTAAACATGCTTATATGTTGAAATCTTAAATATCTTGGGTTTTCATGTTTATGTGAGTCGAATGAGTTAAAAGACAAGATTTTTGTGGTTAATTCATGAGGAAAATGTGTTAAAATGTTTCCTAGATGTTATGTGATCATGTTTAGATGGATAGTGATGCTTGAAAATGTGCAAAATGTTGGTGTAAGTGTTACATAGGCGAACTATACACTTATGTTAACACAAGCGAACTATACATGTTTACATAGGCGAACTATACACTTATGTTAACATAGGCGAACTATACATCTTTACATAGGCGAATTTTACACTTGGATTTACACTGGCGAATTATACACATATGCATAGGCGAATTATACACCTGGCTTAACAACAGGTGAATTATACATGGTTGTATAGGCGAACTATACACATGTGTTTAACTCAGGCGAACTATACACTTATATAGGGCGAATTATACATATTTTTTCTAGATGAATTAATCTTGTAATCTTGGTAATGAAATCTCGTAATCTAATCTAAGTTTAATTAAACGTTAATTTATCACTTAGTGATTAATTTAGGCCTAGTTTCTCCTTAAAAATCTTTAGTGATTGCCTTGGTTTTTTATAAATTTCATATAGTTAGTGTGTTGTATGATTATGTGTTTCTCCTGGTCTCATGTGTGTTAATATTTTGCCTAGTATCTATGTGCATAATTCCTAGTGTAAATCAGTCTTGCATCTATAATCATTCGTCATGATCTAGATTGTCTTTCAGTGATATATATATATATATATATATATATGCTTGTATATGAACTGTATGTGACAAATCTTAGCAGATCATGTCTTCCATTACTACTCAACAAGCCAAAGTTGATCTTGAACTTGTTCCCAAGGAGAAAAGACTTGAGATTGGGAAATGCAACGGAAGACTCAATCCTGGAAAGATACAAAAAGAACCCACATTTCAAGTCGTTCTGGATGCTCTTGCTCTCACTTAATGCTACGTTGCATTTCTCATTACTGCAGATGTTCCAGAAGTCTACATGCATCAATTCTGGGATTCTGTTTTCAAGCATGACACTTTCTACAGATTCAAAATGGACAAAAGGAAGAGATTCATACTCAATCTGGAAATCTTCAGAGATATCTTTAAGATCTGCCCTAGAGTACAGGGTCAAGACTTTGATGCACTCCCTACTGATGAAGAAATTATGTCTTTCTTAAGAGATCTTGGTCACTCTGGGGAAATCAATTCACTCAATGATGTTGTTGTTGATTAGATGCATCAACCTTGGAGAACTTTTGCAGTCTTGACAAGCTTCGTCTCTCCAGAGCACAAATCCTTTGGGGTATGTACCATCAGAAGAATGTAGACTATGTTGAACTACTTTGGGAAGATTTCATTTACCAGATTGACAACAGAGCCTACAAAAAGCAAGAGAAGATGTACTACCCTCGATTCACCAAAGTTATCATTCACTACTTCCTTACTCAAGACAAAACTGTCTCGTGGAGAAACAAGATCAGGATGCACACCTCCAAAGATGACTATCTGATAAACACTCTAGGATTTGTCTCTGCAAAAGAAGCAACTCAAATCTATGTTGTTGTTCTTCCTGAATCATTGACCAATCCAGAGATGAAGGAAACCAAAGCTTACAAGACTTACCTTGGTTTTGCTATAGGACCTACACCTTCTAAGAAGGCGAGAAAGTTCAAGAAGCTAGCTTCTCCTCAACTTACTACTGTCCCAGTTTCACCTGAAGAGCCTACGAGGAAGTCAAAGAGAGTAAAGAGACATACTAAGAAGTCTATTAAGGCTCCAGCAAGAGGTGTTGTCATTAGAGAAACTCCTGAGATGCCATTGTCTAAGAAGAAGGAAAAGGTGGATGTTGCTAGAGGTAAAGGAATTGAGCTGCTATCTAAAGTAGCCTTAACTGAAGATGCTTAGTATGAAGAAGTTCGAAGGAAGAGTATGAGGGATTTTCTCAAGACTCACCCAAGTGGGTCTGGTACTGTTACCAAAACTGCTCCAAGTGTTGCCAAAATCAAACCTTCTGTCACAAATGAACGAACTGGTGTTAAACCAGGGGTTCCCGATGTGACTGAAGAAGAATCATCTGAAAGTGAAGCTGAATCATGAGGAAGTGATGAAGATGACAACAATAATGAATAAGACTCAAGTGGTGAAGATAATGATCAAGAGAATGACAGTGATGATGACAAAACCCAATCAAACAATGAAAATGAGTCGGATTCCAAGCATGAAACTGATGAGAATGAATCGGGTTTTGAGTCTGATCAAGATGAAAATGAAGAAGATATAGGAGATGATGATGAAGAAGTGAAGGACGAATCTGTTAAAACCCTGTCCAACGATTCTCATAATGAAGATGAAACAAAGATTACTGATAAAGCGAAGGTGATGAAGATGAAGAGATGGATTATACTACCAGTCAGCTATACGATGATGTGGATATACGGCTGAATGAACCAGTTGATTTTGATAAAGGTTTTATTCAAGAGGAGCGTACCGATGCTAAAATAACTAACGCTTAACAAGGGAATGAAAATCCGGAGATCTCTCAAGTCATAGAAGATGCTCATGTGACACTTTCTACTGTTCCACAGAAGACTGAAGTCCTAGTTACCAGCTCTTCTCACTCATTCGACCTGGCATCTGAATTCTTGATTTTTTTAGATATTCCCCATACTGATGCAGAAATTGTCTCTCTAATAGATGTTTACGTCCATCATGAAGTACCAAACCAGCAAACACGCACACTCCTTACAGTACCTGTCTTAGTTATCATCAATTCTTCACTAGTATACTCTATCGTCATCCCACAATCATTACCATCCTTTACTCCTCTACCACAACAATCAACATCCACACCGCCACCAACAACTAAAGCTACAAATCCTTAATCTGCGCTTCCTGATTTCGCATCCGTCTTCCAATTTAACAACAGAGTCACAACATTAGAAAAAGATATTTCTGAACTCAAAAAGGACGATCCTCTTAAAACTCAAGTGACTGCTTTAGTTGATCATCTAGATGCAAGGCTAGGAGCCACCAGAGATGAATTCAGGAACTACCTTTCTGCATCTATCACTGCTAGTATCACTGAGCAAGTTAAGATTTAACTTCCTCAAAATCTGCCAAAGGAGGTTTCTAACTTTGCTCTACCAGAAATCCAACGCATGGTTACTCAATCACTTGATCAGGCGGTTCTATCCAAGGAGTCTTCTTAACCACAATCTTTATATGAGGCTGCTGCAACGCTTACAGAATTTGAGTTGAAGAAGATTCTTATCGACAAAATGGATAAAAGTGAATCATATCTGGCAGCTCCTGAACACAGAGAATGCTATAAAGGATTGATAAAATCTTATGATCTCGATAAGACTATCTTCTCTACTTATGGTAAAGTGTATTCGTTGAATAAAAACCGAAAAGACAAAGATAAAGATGAAGACCCTTCCGCTGGATCAGACCGAGGGTTGAAGAAGAGGAAGACTAGCAAGGATGCAGAACCAATAAAAGGTCCTAAAGCTAAAGAATCACAATCTAGCTTATCCAAAGGCACCAAGTCTCAACAAAAATCTTCTGGAAAGTATGTTCAATCAAAGGAACCAGAGTTTGACGTTGCAGATTCATATATGCCACAAGATCAAGAAGGGAATCTGGGTAATGATGATGATGAACCTATGAAAGAGACTATATCTAAACGTGACTGGTTCACCAAACCTACACAACCACAAGAACCCACTGATCCTGATTAGAATGTTGGCAAGACTCCATAACAAGGACAAACTCCAAGCTGGTTAATGACTCGTGCATCTTCTGCTGACAAACAGTCAAAGACCTTTGATGAATTGATGAGAACTAATATAGACTTCTCTACATACATCATGAATGGCCTAAAGATCACCAATCTGACTCAAGAAACACTGTTAGGGACAACATTCAGACTTCTCAAAGGCACTCGTTCCAATTATGTTGAGTTGGAGTATGACGTTGAAGAATGTTACAAAGCCTTATCGAAGAAACTTGATGGGGAGAATCCAGAAGGCGGTGAATATTAAAAGAGAAGATACGTTTACGAGATTTGTTCCATCATTCCATCATTCAAAGAGGTTCCTGAAAACAAAAGTGTTTCATTGATCGCTACCAAACTACGTGGTAGGGCATCCGCATGGTGGCAACAATTGAAATTAATAAGGGAGAGAGTTGGAAAGCCAAGAGTTACCAGTTGGAGGAAGATGAAGAAGTGCATGAGGGCCAACTTTATTCCTCATAATTACCAACATTTGATTTACCAACAGCTACATAATCTAAAATAAGGGACCAAATTTGTTAAAAATTACACAAACGAATTTTACCAATTGATTGCAAGGAATGATATTCAAGAGACTGATGATCAGCTTGTCTCTCGTTACATTGGTGGTCTAAGGGTCCAGATCATGGATTCTATTAACATGTTTGATCTAGTGACACTCTCTGATGCATATCAACGTGCATTATGTTTTGGGAAACAGAACCGATGGGTTGGAGATTCATCCTCTACTGCCATAACAGCCGGTAGTTCTGGTTCGGGTAACGTGGCATCTCATTTGTTCCCAATCAAACAAGATCGGGTGGTAGCAATACTAGACCAGTTTCTAAGGGGGTTTGAAATTCTTTAACTGTGGTGAGCCTGGTCACCGGCAGTCAGAGTATAAGAAGGCTGAGAAAAGAACTTTGTTTGTTGAACCTACGGAATAGGAAGATGACGGTGTGGTTGATGATGATTATGAAGAACCCTTAGTATTTGATGATGATTAATATAAAGAAGAGATTCTAAATGGAGACGTGGGCGTAAATTTGATGGTAAGGCGATCCTGCTTGACACCACAAGCTATTGGTGATGATTGGCTCAAGCACAGCTTCTTTCAGTCAACTTGTACTATTTTGGGTAAGGTTTTTACCTTTATGGTTGACTCGGGAGTTGTTATAATTTGGTAGCTGAAAAGCGGTTCTAAAATTAGGACTGAAAACTGAGTCTCATCCTAAACCTTACAAGTTACAGTGGCTTAAGAAAGGTGGTGAGGTAACTATTTCCAAGCGTGTCCTTATTACTTTTTATAGTGGGAACAACCTATAAAGATAGTGTTTGGTGTGATGTAGTGCCCATGGATGCTTATCACTTATTGTTGGGTAGAACTTGGGAGTATGATCGCAACAAGACACACGATCAGAGAGCTAATACTTATAGTTTCATGTTTGGCAGTGTAAAGATAACCTTGACGCCAAATAAACCCAAAGAATTAGTCAACAAACCCACTGGTACTCTACTAACCCTTTCCCATTTGGAAGACGAGTTGGAGATGGGAGATGAAGTTCATAAAGTTGTTCATGACAACTTGATTCGATCTAACACCGTATACAAGAAAATGCAGATCAAAAGCAATAACATGTGGATTTTGAAGTGGGTGACTTTCTGTGGGTTGTTTAACTATGGACCATTTCCCGGTTGGTGAGTACAATAAATTATCCGCTAAGAAGATTGGCCCGCTAAAAATTGTCGAGAAAATTAACTCCAATGCTTACCGTTTGAAGTTACCAAGCCATATTCGATGTTCTGATGTCTTTAATGTGAAACACTTGTTGCCTTATCACGGTGATTCATTTGATGATGATATTGTTGGGTATTCGAGGACGAATTTTGTCTACCCAGGGGGAATGATGCACGCCCAAGTGTTGAAGAATGGGCCCTTTTGTTTTTAGAGGCACAAGAACGTGTGAAGAAAAGGCATTTATTCAAATTGGCATAACTTGGTGATGCAGTTCTGCCTCTACCATATGTCGTGTTTCGTAGTTTTGTAGTTTACGTTTATATTTATCTTATATCACACATCGCCCTAGAAGGCTAACATGTAAGCACTCCTTCTCTTATAAAATGATGTGCAAGGGTATGATGTAGAATGTAGTTAATGTTTTGATATTGATAATAAAGCTTTGCTTTAATAATTCTATTCTTGGCGGTTTTTGCTAAGAATCTCTTAATAATCGGTATTCGTTTGAATCAACGATTGTTGGAAGAATCAACCCTGGTATTCATGTGAATAAACATGATCGATTTGTGTTATCTCATTTTTAGCCTACATCAGGTACCCTATAACATGATAGGAAAACAAAAGTTCATGTACCTCTCTATACCGAGCTCTCAACAATGTGTCTAAGCAGGTGTTTCTTTTTTGATTAATTATCTGGATGCAAAAGTTTTTAACCCATACTACTAAAATGATGTTTCTAATAAGTGAGTAGATCCCGCCGCCTCACTCGTCTTTCTCCCCCACAACGTTGTTGTCTTTGTATCGTCTTTGATCCCTCACAAGTCACTACCAATCTTCAGTTGCACCACATCTTTTTGTCTGTATAAATCATAATATAAATTAGGGGGTTTTGTACCCCTTAAATTTGCTTCTTGAAAATGGTCATGAAAACGTACAAATGACATGAATGGGTTATGTGATTGGTTTCATGCTTTTTGGGTTTTTGTTTGAAATCATTGAATGTTCACTTGTGTTTCCTTTAGTTATATTTTTTTATTCTAAATGGTTATAGAAAAAAGTGTGTATGTGGCTGAACTTTTTTTAAAGTTTATTTTTGTTTTTCTCTGGTTAGATTTTTGTTTTATGATTCTTGAGTTTATGAGTTACTGGGTTTAGACATTTTTTAGAAATGAGGGTAATAGGTTATTTAATTTGTCAAAGACTTTCGATGAAGAAAAAAAATTTGTTTATGCAAACAAGATAGAAAAAGAAACAAACCCTAGATCTAGTCAAACATTTTATCTATTATCTAGATCCGCATACGAGTGTGTGTGTGAGGTGTGCATCTCCATAGTACCATAAAATTTTCAAGGCCTAAAAAATTATGTTCTATCAAAGGTCAAACACTACTTCAAGTAAAAAACGTGGACACAATCGACAACAACAAGACAAAACAATGGGTGTTAAAACAAAGAGTAAAATATTGTATTGTCCGGTATCTACTCACGGGGTCTTGCGTCTAAGAAGCATGGTAAAGAAGCAAGCAAGAAGCATAATGACACTGGTACAAATGGTTTTAATAAGAACCTTAATGTGGTTATTAATAATGACAATACTACGGTATTGGTAAATCCTTTTGATGTACTTAACATAGTTGTGAATGAGGAGGATGTCACTCCTAGTAGTGTTCTTGATACGACAGTTGCTAAGGATGGTTCGAATCCTGAAAACAACAAGGCAAGTGATTTGGGTGCTAAGGAGAGTGACAGTGAAGTGGAGGAGGTTTTTAATGAAACCACGAGCTTTATGGCCCCCGCTACAAGAAAAAAGAGAACGGGCGACGAAAGTTTCCTCGGCGACATATGTCGCCAGGGAAACCCCACTAAACGACAAAAACACATCCGCCGTGGCGCTAATTGTGGTAGACTTTTTGGTCAAATTTGACCAAACGTTTGGGGAAAGTGTGGTCCAAGTTTGACCATTTTTGGCATCAAAAATCTTGGCGGTAATTTTTCCCGCTCGACTTTCCCCGGCGACATGTCCACGGGGAAAAGTTTGAACATAATTAACCATCATTAACTAAAGTCATTAGTGGTTACGATTGTAGGGAGACGTGGCACATACTTTCCCCTGGGACATTCCATACTTTCCCCGGCGACATGTCCCTTGGGAAAAGTTTATACATATTTGACTAAAACGTGGACTAAAAAACATTTTGCGGGGTATTTCCCGCCAACGTTTCACCGACGACATGTCCCCGGGGAAAATTTTGACCAAGTTTGAACTTCTTTCAGTAGTGTGATTAACGGTAACGACGGGGTGAAGTGGCATTTTGTTTTCCCGTGACTATATCCCGATGTTAAACTACAAAACCACTTGTCATTTCTGAACTTTCTAGTTGGTTCGAAATCTTTCGAAACTGCTATTAAGGTTTGTTACGCTTTTGAAACCACGTTGTGCGGACTTAAACTAACAAAGTATTAAAACATACTAAATACATTACAAATCGATAAACGTTCAAACATTAAAGCACGCAAATTACATTACAAAGTCGATAAAATTTTAAACAATAAAACATACGAATTACATTACAAATTGATAAACGTCCAATCAAGAGCTTGCAGTTTGCACCCTCTTCATTTCATGAAGGTCCCGGAGAATAGCTTGGAGGTGTTGAAGGCCTTAGTCGTTGAAGCTCTTTGAGAATAACTTGGAGTCGTTGAAGCTCCAGGAGAACCGACCAATAGTTAACCAGGTTTGGCGGGAGTCATTTTAGTATCAAATAAAGAATATATGACATACCTTACTTGCGGAATAACAAGGTGGTTGAATGACAATTGGGGTGTTATCTCCTACGAACTTAAACTCTAACCAAAGTTAAAATAGTAAGAAAACAAACTACTTATGACTATAACTCACTTAACTTGACCCAAAATTCGACACAAACACTTGAATAGACACTTGTAGAAAGCTTCTCATGTATAACGATAGCATCTTGACTCATTTGTTGAACATCTCATGTACAACGATAACATCTCGACTCATTCGTTGAACATCTCATGTACAACGATAGCATCTCGACTCCACCGTTGAACATCTAATGTACAATGATACCATCTTGACTCTTCGATTGAGCATCTCATGTACAACAATACCATCTCGACTCCTTTGTTGAACATCTCATGAATAAAGATAACATATCATATACAACGATGCCATCTTGACTCTTCTGTTGAACATCTTATGTACAAAGATACCATCTTAACTCCTTCGTTGAGCATCTCTTGTACAACGATACCATCTTGACTCCTCCGTTGAACATCTTATGTACAACGATACCATCTTAACTCCTCCATTGAACATATCATGTACAACGATACCATCTCAACTCCTTTGTTGAACATCTCGTGTATAAAGATAACATCTCATGTACAACGATGCCATCTCGACTCCTCCCTTGAACATCTCATGTACAACGATACCATCTCAATTCCTCCGTTGAACATCTCATGTACAACGATACTATCTCGACTCATCCGTTGAACATCTCATGTACAATGATAGCATCTTGACTCCTGTGTTGAACATCTAATGTATAACGATAACATCTTAACTCCTTAGTTTAACATCTCATTTACAACGATACTATCTTGACTCATCCGTTGAACATCTCATGTACAACGATAGCATATCGACTCCTCCGTTGAACATCTCATGTACAACAATACCATCTCGACTCATCTCTTTAACATCTCATGTATAATGATACCATCTCGACTCATCAGTTGAACATCTAATAATGATACCATCTCGACTCCTCTGTTGAACATCTCATGTATAACGATAGCATCTCGACTCATCCATTGAACATCTCATGTATAACGATACCATCTCGACTCCACCGTTGAACATTTCATGTATAATGATATCATATCAACTCATCCATTGAACATCTAATGTACAACGATGCCATATCGACTCCTCCATTGAACATCTCATGTATAACAATAGCATCTCGGATCCTCTGTTGAACATCTCATGTATAACGATAGCATCCATTGAACATCTCATGTATAATGATACCATCTCGACTCCTCCGTTGAACATCTCATGTATAACGATACCATCTCGACTCATCCGTTGAACATCTAATGTACAATGATACCATCTCGACTCCACCGTTGAACATCTCATGTATAACGATAGCATCTCGACTCATCCATTTAACATCCCATGTACAACGATATCATCTCGACTCATCCGTTGAACATCTTATGTACAACGATATCATCTCGACTCTTGTGTTAAATATCTAATTTATAACAATAACATTTTGACTCCTCAGTTTAACATCTCATGTACAATGTTACTATTTTGACTCATCCGTTGAACATCTCATGTACAACGATATCATCTCGAATCCTCCGTTGAACATCTTATGTACAACAACACCATCTCGATTCATCTGTTTAAATCGGTCTCGGACCGAACCGAGAAACCGGCCCGAACCGGACTGAACCTATTTCAGTCTGCTCCCCGGTTCTTAGTTTTGGCCTAAATCGGCCTCGGTGTGGTTCGATCGGGTTTTTCTGGTCCGGTCCGGACTTGACCTGACAGAACATATTAAAAGTAAATTTTTAAATACTTTTAATTATATTTTTTTTAACTTAGTTTGAAACAAGAGTAGTTTTTTTAATTAATTATATTAAAAATAATAATTATCTTTATTTTGCACACTTGCCAAGCCCCCTAAAACTTTCACTAACCCCGCTAATTTGCCAATGAACAGATTTGAGTCCCCCAAAATTTTCACTACCCCGCCAATTTGCCAATGAACAGATCTGAGTTCAACACTCAGGGGTGTTTCTTTTTCTCTTATTCTCACTTAATGAGTGGGTTCAACTCTTAAATGCATCTTAACTGGGAACTCATTAAAAATATAGTCTCTTCAATAAGTGGGTAGTTAAGACAATCTTTTTTTCACCACTTAATTTAGTAAACACCCGTAGTCAAAACAAATCTCAAACACTCTCAAAATAAGCTCCGGCGACACCGCCACCACCTCCTTCTCCACGAGCACGAAGTAAGCTGAAATAAGCACATCCTTCTCCTTCTCTAAACTATAATTCTTTTTCTTCCTGTAAAGTTTAATTCTTTTTCTTCATCTCCTCTAAAGTTCAATTCTGATGTGATATGGTATGATTTTTTTATAGTTTTTTTAAGAAATAAGCCAACTAGTAAGCACATAATAATAATAGTCTTTGCTTATGTGGGTTTTATTAGTTTTTTTGATTTCCTGCTTTGTTTCAGCAGAGAGTAAGCTGATATAAGCTGTCGGAATAAGCCGAGAATAAGCAGTCGAGCCATAGCCAAGACACCCGAGTTCAGCTGAGCCATTTACCTTTGGCGTACTTAATTTGGCCAGTCTTGACACCCGACCATCGTACGTATTGTCTACCTTTTTTTCGTTTGTTTAGTTAGTTAATCGATCCCTTTAAATGATAGTTTGTGTCAAATAAGCTTTTTAGAGAAACGCGATGTGATGAGCTATGAAAAGGACTTAAAGAGCTCATAAGCCCCATACAAAAAATAATTAGAAGCACTCCTGAATTTAAGACATACGCTGTAATAGATACCAAAATACTTATCGAATTCACTCAAATGCGGAAATTTGGTAATACTGTTTAAGGAAAGCATTCAGTTTAAGACTATTAGTCAGCTTAGCCCTTCTGATAGTATTTCGATTTTTTTGCTTTCATGCCATGTTTTTGTTTGTTAATCAGCAAGTGTTTTGAAATGGAAACAGAAAAAAGGATGGTTCATGTGATCAAGTACTGCTCTAGTCGTAGACCACTAAACGTATAGCAAGGACGATAACACCCAAAATAAGCTATGGGAATAAGCTGAAATTAAGCGGTAAAAGGCAACTAAGCAGCCACTGTATTGCGTATCTAAAATGAAACTTGGGAGATTTCCAAAGTATATCGTGTTTTGCTGGATCCATCAGGCTAGGAGTGGCATGACGGAGAGGCCCAGATTTGTGCTCACAGGTAAGTAAGAGAGTTTTTTAGGTTCCGCTCTTGTGCTTTTGTTCGTAACATGTGGTAACATGGGCAGGTCATCTTACGAGTCAAAATAGGCACCGTCACAATTTTGCTGCATTATAGTGAAATCGATGTTCAACCGTTTACTATTTCTAGTTTCTCCATTTTGCTTATTTAGCCCATCGATAAACACTATCCCAATCGAGCCATTTATAATTAAACGGTCAAATTTTTTACCTCTAATAGGTGTCAATGATAAATTTCATCAGAACCATGATTTTTACACTTTAAGAAGTTGTTTTCAGGGATGCTTTACTTGTTTATACTTGTTTATCAGGTACATGTTATCTAGAGATACCGATGATGGTGTAGACCTCTACTTAATCAAATGCCCCGTTCGGGTTATTGTTGTAACATGTATATTTCAGGTTAGTTGTGGCCATAAGTTTGATCACCTTTTTTGGATGAAGTTTATTACCTTTGACTTTTTTAAGCTCTTGGTTCATCCTTTTCAGAGTTCTGTTGACAATCCTTTCTCCTTTAGCAATGGTAGCAGTCGGCTCTTGTTTGGCACTATATTTTGTGATTAGTTGTATCGAGTAAGTTCTAACGTTGGATCTTTATAGACTTGATTCTTTTTATCTTCATAACTTCATGTTCCGCTAAAATCCTTAATTAGCTATTGTTGCCACTGCAAAAAATGATGATATCAGTTTGGGTCTCAAGGCCGACTTTAGAAAATGTTTTAGACATTTGACCATATTCAATAATTGTTGATTTCAAGAAATTTCTAAACCAAAATCGATGTGTTTTCGAAACAGTTTACTTAAGCGTCTCATGAAAGTTGTAACAAGTATTTTTCATGGAAACTAAATGAATTTTATTTTCATTTGTCAATTTGGCGAAAAGTTATCAATGCATTATTGTCAAGTAATGGTTCATTCGTTAATCGTGTTTCTGATGTAGGAACAATGAATGCATAAGAAGACCGACCGTCACCACGAAGACAATCCTTTCAAAATATGGATCACATGCTGATATTAGGTAGTCATAGCGAGTAGCGACTATTATAGAAACAAGCATATGTTAGATGTTAACAACAATTTTCTTTAGTGGTTTTTTAAGATCATTTTGGTGTTTAGCATATATATATACACAGGTCGCTGTAACGTTTTAGACGGTTTTTGTGGTATTTAATATATATATATATATATATATATATATATATATATATATATATATATATATATATATATATATATATATATAAGAACTAAATTAAAATAAGAAGTGGTGAAAATGACTAAAACCATACAATTAAGATGCAACACTTTTCATTAAATGCATTTCTATACATCTACATGCCCCTAACGATTTCCGAAAGTTAATTTGGATGTGTAGCTGGTGCAAATTGATCTTTCGAATGATTTGACACTGTAGAGGACCAAAAAATAAGAGAAATCATTGAATGCATCTAAAATACTATATGCATCTATTAAACACGAAATAATCAAAAGGAGAAATCAAAAGATGTCGGAAAGTCCGATCCATCCTTTCCTCCTGGATTCACTCCGAAAGGTGTTAATGAAACTATAGAAGAAGAGGAGAATGTAAGTGTTAACAAGTCCAATTCTAATCATCACTGTAATAAGAAGACAGGCTCAAATGGTAAGTGTGGATCTAATAGATCGTTTAAACTAAAAGTTGGTGGTTCAATTCTAGATGTTATGGAGGATCTAATTGAAATAGGTCATGCTATGGGGTACAATATGGAAGGATGTTCTAAAAATATAGAAGCTATTGTTGATCTTCAAGGAGTGACATTGTAACACCCACAAAAATATACAACGCAGCGGAATACCACATGGGGTGCTACTTCATAATACACAGCGCTAGATACAAGAGAACGACCTCTAAAAAGTGCCGTTTGTAAAACAATCTTGTTGACTTTCTGAAATCAAAATAATAGTTGTCCCATAATTGCATCACCATGAAAAACTTGAATGTAAAGACTCAAATGCACATCAAATAATCCAAGCATCTAATTCACCTGAGAAAAACATGCTTAAAAGTGTCAACATTAAAGTTGGTGAGTTCATAAATTAGTTTAAATATGAATGTAATCCACTGTATCATCACAGTACCATGTAAAAATCCCAAAGATTTTTAAGAATGCACGACACATTTTATGCCACCAAAAGTACCAATCTTATCCCAAAGATTTATAAAGGATGCATGATCAATTTAATGTCACCAAAATGTTTCAAGTATGTATTGCCACTTTATTCAAGGCAACGTAAATATCCATGTGAGTATAAAACAATGTTTATGATTACTCTAAGCTCATGATAATCACCCGAACGGGGGTTGTCAATCCCGAATAGATCTATTTCATAACATGCGCGCAGACAACATGCTATAACGTTCGTTTGCCGAGTGATAGCGAATCACCCGAACGGGGATTATCAATCCCAAATAGATCTATTTTATAACATTCGCGCTCACCCTCCAAGTGATTTACAGTTCATGACGCTGTGACGTAGACTTGTATGTACCCATCACAAGTGTCCCTCAGAACACCCCGGGCATTTATTTAAAGAATATGTTTAATCCGTTTACCAGTGTCCCCTCCAAGATCTCCCGGGCAGTAACCTTGTTGTTTCAGTTCAATCCACCTAAGTAATCCGTAATCATTTGATGTAAAGTCTGTTTTTGTGACAAAAATAAAGTCAAAAATAATGTATCCCATAGCGAATTATGTAAATGAGTATGCAACCAATTTGTAATAACCATGTAAACGGCATTTGCAAACAAGCATGTTCTCACCCCAAATATATGTAAAACGAGTAAAAACAGGGGAGCTATAAACTCACCTTGATCAAAGACCACGATCAAATAATCCAAATAAATCACAACCGAATCTGCAACGATCTCGGCCACGACCTATAATTATGTCGCTCTATTATAATACACGTATTAAATACGATCAACGATGCGTACATCGTAACGACGAAATCATACATATTTTAATATGTATACATACATATATACATGTGATGAGAAATCCACTTGCGCGTCTTTAAACCTTAACCCTTAGTATATTATATGAATATATACTATTTTCCGTCCAATCATAGCTTATGTCGAATATTTACCGAAAGTTACTATTTTTAGACCTTCCGTTTTTAGAACCGAACAGTGGTCTTAAATATAATTAATTGAAATAATAGATCAACCGACCTTTAGTTTTGACCCGCTATGTCTTAATTTTTAAAACTGACAATCCTCGCGGCAAAGTAAAACGTCATTACGAACAACTTTCGTGTTTCGCCGGAAGGCTGAAACGGTCTCGAAAGTGCTCAAATCCTTTAATTAATAAACCTGTCAGATTTAATATATATTAAAAATAACCTATTTTTCTACTAAAGTGTATATTCCGATTTCACTCCAGTTTCTTCGTTATTGGGAGTTAAAAGTCCCGTTTTATATCAAAACGTCCGTCAAAATATAATTTGTTATATTTTGTAAACCAAAGTCTGACTTTTCAAAGTCTCGAATCCCGAATCCCATGTTCCGTTTTCTGCTCTTAATTATTCGTTACAAAACGCGCCAAAGTCCGTTTTTAGTTCAAAACTCGTCTAAACTATATCTAGTATCGCTTATACATTATTATCAATCCCGTTTTAAATATTAATATCACATTTTACTTAGACGTCGCAAGTTTAAACAGATTTCATCACATATACATTTTATCGATAATATAAACGAAATAATCGAATACTTTTAAATTAAACGCACCCTTTTTCGGTGTCAACACAATCAAACGCACCCGTTTCGGTGTCACAATAACAAACGCACCCATTTCCGTTGCAAACCAAACCCGACCAAACAACCCGACGCCCCGGCTGTCCCACAGCCTAACCCGACACCCCCCCCCGGTTGTTTGACAGCCAAACAAACAAACAAACTTCCTTAGCCCGACTGACCTAAACCAAACAGCCCCCTTATGGGCTGTTTTAAATACCAAACGCACCCTAACCGGTGCCGGAACAAGCCAAACGCACCCGCTGCATTTTAGCAACCAAACGAGCATCCTAGCCGGTTTCAGTGGCTGCCAAACGCACCCCTTTCGGGTGTTTAACAGCCAAACGCACCTGCTGGCCGAACCACAACCCAAACGCACCCTGCTGGTGGTTGACCACACCAAACGAACACCCCTTCTTACCTTGCTGTAAAATAAACCAACACAAACCCTTGGGGTGTGTTGGTGAACTCGACCCAACGCTAGCCCTTGCTGCGTTTCTAAACACCAAACGCGCCCTATTGCTGCGGCAATCCGTCCGAAACACCCCTCTCCCCCTGCTGTCCATATTAACCAACGCACCCTTTTTTGGTGCAAACAAACATCAAACACAAATATATGCAGATCCTTGTTGGCTTGATAAACCTCTGATCGAAGGACAAACACCCCTAGGGCTTCTCCGAAACCAACCGGCACCCTGGTTTGGTGCAGAAATAACCACACCCGACGCACCCTATTTGGGTGGTGAGACAAACCGACGCACCCCTTGTGGGTGGTCGGTTAAAATACCGAAACAAACACCCTCGTGGTGTGGTGGCATTCCAACGAAACAAACACCCCATGGTTGTTATTTAAAACCAAACACACCCTTAAATGGTGGTTGGAAGGTGGTGGTGGTCGCGGGTGGCAGTGGGGTGGTATCGTGGTGATGACGATGAGAATGATGGTGGTGATAAGATGATGATGATGACGGGGTGGAGGTGGTGGTTTCGGTGTGAGGAGGCAGCGGCGGTGATGGTGGTGACAGTGAGGACGCGTGGAGGCGCGTAAGTTGGTGGATCAGGTAGATCCGGAGATGAGATACACTTTATGTTTCGGCCGGAAAACCCGCCGGAAAACTTTTCCGGCGGCGGCTGGTGGTGGCCGGATCCGGCGATGGTGGTCACCGGAAAAGAGAGAGAAAAGAGATGATGAGAGTGTGTGTTTAGTTTTTATATGAAATGAAAAAGAATATATAAAGTTTATATATATATATTAAAAGTTAGAATTAAAAATGACATGTCTCAAATAGATGAGGGTTCCTTGTGTAAATTTTTAGTGTAGTTTTGATAAAAACGGTTCGGGACTCGATTTGACCCATTAATGGATGACCAACGCATGAAACTTGCGCCAATTGATTCCAAATCATTTGTCCTGATAAAAAGGAGTATTCACATCGAACTTACTTTCCGTAAATCGTTTTATAAAATTTATTTAAAACGTTTATTATTTATTTGTTATATTTCCGTAAACTTGTCCGTAAAAATGATCCTTTTACACTCGAATATTGCGTCCTTCAAACAAACGAAGTCACAGGGAATAAGAAATGTTAAATAAATTTATTAAATATTCTTTATTTAATAAACGTGATAATTAAATGTAATTTAATATTTTTTGCCGTTTACTTCGTCCTTGATTCTAAAAATCTTGCGAGGAGCATTTCAGTCACCTTCTGACTGTTTTTTTCGGGCTCTGTCAAAACTAAAACGTTGTCCAGAATGTCCGTTTTAAAACATCAATTTCTTTAGTCCGAATAAAGAAAACTTTATTTAGCTACTCTTTTTGATAATCACCCTAGGAATAACTTTATATCTCCTTTAAAAATCCGAAAATCACTCGGATGATGACAATCTACAAGAGTGAAGACTTGATAATTAGGAGGAATCTAAAGAACAATGCTCGTTTTGGGTTAGCTCTTGTTACCATCAAGAAGAGGAATTAATTTTGAGTAAATCTTTATGCTTTTCAGTGGTAGACTTGATCTAATTTCTCGAATTTTCCTCGCATATGCCTTCTCAATAATATTGATTCCTACCAAATGATGTTAAGAACGGCAATCTTGAACGGCATTCTGCGCGAAGAAGTTTTAATTGTCAGCTATTGTGGAATTATGGACTTCTACAAGTTTAGTACGCGGGTATCAACTATGATACTCGCTAGTGATGGTTAGTGCTGTTGATGAAGATTTGTGAAAACAATCTAAGTCATAATACTATTATATATATTAGTTAGTACTGCTAGTACATTGTTAGTACTGCCAGTATACTTAGTACTGTTATTTAAGAGTTAGTTCAGTTAGTCTTAATAGTTAGTACTAAGCTATTATGATATGCAGAGTTTAAATAAGGAATAGATTTGCATGATGCATGTACGCATTTGTAAGCCATAACTTTTTGAAAAATGAAAATTAACTTTTGAAACCTCTTTGCCTAATCATTAAATATGAAATCTAAGCTGACTTAAACAATTTTAAAAACTCACTTTGACTTTGAGAGGTCAAAGTAGCTTAAACCAAACACCCCTTTAAATTCATGACAGTTTTGAAAAAGCTTTTAAAACTAAGATCTACTTATCAAAACTTAATTACCAGATGAAAAACAACTTTTAACTAACTTATTAAACATAAACTAACAACTGAATAAGCAAGCAATCTAAGATTTACACTACTTTCTACTATTTTTGGTTTTTTATAGATTAATAATGACAGAAATGAAAACTTAAGATTTTTAACTACCTAATCAAAAACAGATGATCTAACTAATCTAATAAGCAATATTAAAGATATTTAAGCACAAATAAGCAACTATTATAAGCAAATAAGCAGATTTAAGCATAGAAAGTAAATAGACAATTATTGAAAGCAAAAACTTTAGGAAATTAAAGAGAAACTTACAAAGCCTCTAGCTAAACAAGAGGAACCAATTAAGGCAGCTACAAGCTCCCTAGCTTAATAATAAGCTAGGGTAATAGTCCATGAGATCTCATCCATTTCTAGATCTCCTTCCAAAAGCTCACAATTCCAAAAGCTAAGGTAATTAGTCATTTTAAGCTGATTATATGTTTAGATATGATTAAGGCTGGATTAAGTAAGCTCAATTTCAGCTTATAGACTAAAAGAGCTGAATGTGAGCTTATTAGAGCTTATTAAGACAATATTGAGCTTATGAGTAAAGATTTAGAATAATGAAGACAAACACTAAATTTTATTGCATAAAAACTTTCATCACATTATATAAAAGAGAGTTACATGATTTAAAGGAAAATTACAATAAGCAAAGCTTAAGCTACCTAAATGACTAAAAAACTAGAAAAAGGAAAATTAAAAAGTGTAAGATAAAAAAAAGTAGTATATGTGTGTGTGTAAGGTGAGGGCTTATTTATAGCCTCAGAAGAAGCTTCTAGGTCTCCTGAATCCATCTCCAAGCCTTCAATCCGCACCCTTGATTCTTCTTTCATCTTTGATCTCTATTTTGAGCCGTTAGATCATTGAGTGTCCTCACACGGATTGCCAAGCTGGCAATCCATGTGAGGCTCACTTGTGCTTCTTCTCTGAGTGGTTTGAGAGCAAAACCCACATATACTTGTGTGCTTCTCCATTGATGACGTGGCTAAGTGCTTGAGTGAGGTGCTTAGATCTCTTGATTTTACTAATCTCTCCCTACCATCTTGTTTAGGAGCTCATGAATAGACTTTCGTACCCTTTGATTTTAATTTGCCCCTTGATTTACCCTGGTAAATCCTTGGAAGGGATGATGAATAGTAACTTGGGTTTGGCGCCAAGTTTATAACTGAAACGAGTTACTTCAGTTGTATCTTTGGGAGAATAGCACAAATGGCCCTTGTCTTTGTTTATCCATAGTTCTAGTATAAAACGATTTTGAGAAATAGCAAGATTGGTCCCTGTGGTTTTATGAAAGGGCTATTGGGCTAAGGGCTTGGGCTTTTGGATCCGGGTGAGGCCCATTTAGGGTTTTGAGGCCCATTAAGAGTTTAGGGACTATTTTTTGACTTTTCTGAAAGTTGAGGGGTTATTTTGAAACACTTTGGGTCTTGTTGACTTTTGTTGACCAAGATTGACTGGAGTTGACTGTAGATTTGACTTTTTCTGGCTTTGGCTTCCGGCTTTTGTTCACTCTTCCGTTCTCGTGTCCGTGCTCGCCCGTTTTTGACGGTTTTCTTGTGATTTTTGATATATCCGTTCCTGCACACACAAAACACAAATACAAACATATTGTTGCCATTTTTGGTCTGTTTTGGGTTTATTTGGGCTATTTTAAGCATAAATGGATATGTGTATTTTACACTTATCAGTCCTCAACATGCTAGATTTGGAGACCAAAAGGAAATGTTATAGACCATATCTCCAAAGACAGTAGATCATACACTCCTAAAAGATTTGACTATGTTGATCCACAAGGCAGACTCAAGTCAGTAATGGCTTGGGTCCCCAAGAGAAAATAATTCTCTTATTTTGAGTGTAGGGTAATCCACAACATGCTTTATAGGATCAAGGGATTTTCGACAGTGGATGCTATAGGCATATGACTGGAAACAAGTTCTACCTCTCAGATTATCAAGATATTGATGGAGGATATGTTGCATTTGTAGGAAGTCCTAAAGGAGGTAAAATTATTGGAAAAGGTAAAATTAAGATTGGGAAATTAGACTTTGAAGATGTATACTTTGTAAAGGAACTTAAGTTTAACCTTTTCTCTGTCTCACAAATGTGTGACAAGAAAAATAGTGTTCTTTTCACTGAGACTGAATGTCTTATTCTATCTCCTGATTTTAAGTTACTTGATGAAAGTCAAATTACTGCTTAAAGTTCCTTGACAGAATAATATGTACAATTTTAATTTAAAGAATGTTGTTCCATCAGGAGGTTTGACTTGTTTATTTGCAAAGGCTACAATAGATGAGTCTAATTTATGGCATAAGAGGCTTGGTCATGTAAACTTTAAAACTATGAACAAACTTGTGAGGGGAAACCTTGTTAGAGGTTTGCCTTCAAAGATTTTTGAAAATGACCATACATGTGTTGCTTGTCATAAGGAAAGCAGCACAAAGCCTCCTGTAAGACCAAGCTTGTGAGCTCTATCAGCCAGCCTTTACAAATGTTGCATATGGATTTGTTTAGTCTAACATTTGTAAAGAGTCTAAATAAAAAGATTTATTGCCTTGTTGTCACTGATGACTAGGTTTAGTTGGGCTTTCTTTTTGGCCTCTAAGGATGAGATTAGTGGAACCCTTAAAACTTTTATCACAGGCATAGAAAACCAAATAAATCATAAGGTTAAAATTATCAGGTATGACAATAGAACTGAGTTTAAGAATAGTGAAATGAATCAGTTCTGTGAGGTGAAAGGAATCAAGAGAGAATTTAGTGTTGCTAGGACTCCACAACAAAATGGAGTAGCTGAAAGAAAGAATAGAACACTAATAGAGGCAGCTAGGACTATGCTAGCAGATTTACTATTACCTACTACATTTTGGGCTGAAGCAATTAATACTGCTTGCTATGTTCAGAATAGAGTTTTGATAACAAAGCCTCATAACAAGACACCTTATGAACTTTTAATAGGTAGATCACCAAATCTAGACTTCATGAGACCTTTTGGGTGTCCTGTTACTATCTTGAATACCTTAGATCATCTAGGCAAGTTTGAAGGGAAGGCTGATGAGGGGTTCTTGGTTGGATACTCTGTAAATAGTAAGGCATTTAGGGTATTTAACACTAGAACCAAGAAAGTTAAAGAGAACCTGCATATTAAATTTCTTGAAAATAAACCTAATGTTGCAGGAAGTGGTCCAGAATGGCTCTTTGATATTGATTCACTGATAAAATCTATGAATTATGAGCCAGTTATTGCAGGAAATCAAACTAATGATGATGCAGATATAGAGAAAAATGTTAATGCAGTGCAAACTAGACAGGAGAAAGCATCTAATCATGAATATATTCTGCTACCATTTTTAACTTATGATTCTCAAGGTCTAAAGAGCTCAGATGATGAGTTTGTTGGTGATGCTAGAAAGAAGAATGATGTTCAGTATCCAGCAAAAGACGGTGATAAAAAATGGGCATGAGAAGGATGTTAGAGATCAAGAAAAAGCTCTTAGAAAACAATTTGATCAAGAAACTGAAAGATTAGTTGGTCAAGGAGAGGCTACTATCACTAACAGCACTAACAGACTTAATACTGTTAGTCCATCTATTAGTGCTGCTGGGCAAAGTTTTGACAATAATGATCTTCCAACTGATCCTCTTATGCCTGATTTGGAGGATTCTATTGGTATCATTAGAGGTGCATATGATGATGAAGATGTGGGTGCAGAGGCTGACCTCAACAATTTAGAAACCACCATGAATGTCAGTCCTATTCCCACAACTAGAATTTACAAGGATCATCCTAAAGACTAGATTATTGGAGACATAAATTCAGCTATTCAAACAATGAGAATGATCAATTTTTTTGAAGAAAATGCTATGGTCAGCTACATTAGCAAGCAGATAAGAATAAATCACAAAGATTATCAGAACTACTTGTTTGCCTATTTTCTCTCTCAAATAGAACCCAAAAAGGTGATCTAAGCTTTGACAGATCCAAGCTGGATAGAAGCAATGCAAGAGGAGCTTCTGCAATTTAAACTTCAAAAGGTTTGGACTCTGGTAGATCTTCTTAAAGGCAAGAGAGCTATTGGAACTAAGTGGGTATATAGAAACAAGAAAGATAAGAGAGGAATTGTAGTCAGAAACAAGGCAAGACTGGTTACACAAGGTTATACCCTAGAGGAAGGAATTGATTATGATGAGGTTTTTGCTTCTGTTGCTAGGATTGAAACAATCAGGTTATATTTGGCCTATGCATCATTTATGGGGTTTATTATGTACCAGATGGATGTGAAGAGTGCCTTTTTATATGGTAATATTGAAGAGGAGGTGTATGTGTGCCAACCTCCTGGTTTTGAAGATCCACAGTTCCCTGATAAGGTTTATAAGGTGGAAAAAGTTTTATATGGTCTACATCAAGCTCCTAGAGCCTGGTATGAGACCTTGTCTACCTACTTATTGGAGAATGGATTTAGAAGAGGCACTATAGACAAAACTCTGTTCATCAAGAAGGACATAGGTGATATCTAGTTAGTGCATGCGTATGTAGATGACATCATCTTTGGGTCTACAAAGAAGTCTTTATGTGATGAGTTTGAGCAGATGACGCACAAGAAATTCCAGATGAGTTCTATGGGAGAGCTCACTTTCTTCTTAGGGTTACAAGTACAATAGAAGAAGGATGTAATCTTTATTAGCCAAGACAAATATGTGGTTGATATATTGAAAAAGTTTGATGTCATCACTGTGAAGACAGCAAGCACTCCAACAGAGACTAACAAGGCATTGATCAAGAATAAAAAAGCTGAGAATGTGGATGTACACTTATATAGATCAATGATTGGGTCATTGATGTACTTAATAGCTTTTAGGCCTGACATAATGTTTGCTGTTTGTGCTTGTGCAAGGTTCCAAGTTACACCAAAGACTTCACATCTTCATGCTGTAAAGAGGATCTTTAAATACTTAAAAGGTCAGCCTAAATTGGGCCTTTGGTATCCTAAAGATTCACCATTTGACTTGGAAGCCTTTTCTGATAGTGATTATGCTAGATCTAGCCTTCCACAACAGGAGGTTGTCAATTTCTTGGCAAGAGGTTGATTTCATGGCAATGTAAGAAGTAGACTATAGTAGCCAATTCTACTACTGAAGCAGAGTATGTTGCTGCTGCTAATTGCTGTGAACAGGTGTTATGGATCCAAAATTAAATGCTTGATTATGGGTTCAATTTCATGAATACCAAGATTTACATTGATAATGAAAGCACCATTTGTATTGTGAAAAATCTAGTGTTTCATTCTAAAACCAAGCACATTGAGATAAGGCACCATTTCATCAGAGATTCTTATAAGAAGAAGTTAATACTGTTAATCTAATTTTAGTGCTGCTTTGTATATGTGTATTGGCATAGCTGATAATATACACAGAAGCTTTGTTTGAGGGAAGGCTATATGGAACTATGTGTATAAGTACAACGGATTATACATCGTGGATGCTTAGAATGGAGTGCAAGAGCTGCCAAGTGATGAAATGGGTTAATTCTGGTAACTGATACTTAGTACTGCTAAGCTTAAAAGTTAATACTGTTAGTTGTTATGAGCAATATGCAAGATGTTTTGGATTATGTTTCTTTGTGCTTAGAACTAACATTTTGTAGGATTAGAGGTTAAAGGTTATTTGATTAATAATGGATATGTTGATTTGGTGTGAACGCTGGTGACTTTGTTAATACTGTTGATGTTTCACATGTTGGTTTTCACCACCTAACAAATGGTCATCAATTCACCATGTCTAACAGACAAGAAAGAATTGGCTATTCCAGGGCAAACAACGACTAGTAAAGAATTCTCAAATCTGTTGATGGCTGGTAGTTTGCCAAAAACTATAAGTGCGAAAGTTAGTACTGCTAGTACAAACTTAGTACTGCTAGCCTAACTTAGTGCTGCTAAAGTTACCGTTACTTAATACTATTCAAGGGTAATTTTTGACAAATTAATGGCTACTTTCCTCTTAAGTTTTCTTTAGTGCATATATAAGCCTATTAATCAAACAATATCTTTCACAAATACCAATTGCTCATAATTCATCAAACCCTAATTAATTTTCACACTGACAAAATTCAATTATTCATGGCTGATCTTGCTTTTGTAAACCAACATAACATGGTCGCGTATTTGGAAAAGAGTGATGAGAATGCAGAATTTCATCAGATAGTGGACTTCCTCTCTACATGTTTGATCAATTATGCTCTCACTGTAAGTCCCACTATCTATGCTTCTTATATTGAATAGTTTTGGAATACTACCACTTCCAAAACAATCAATTCAGTGAAGCAAATACATGCCATAGTTGATGGCAAGGCAGTAGTGATATCAGAATCATCAATGAGGAATGATTTTCTCTTTGATGATGAGGATGTATTACTTGCCTCACAAATAATGACATTTTTGAAAACCTTGCATTGATGGGGGTCTGAACAGCTTTCAACAAAACTTACTTTTCAAAAAGGTTCATTCTCTCCACAATGGAAATTCCTGATACATACAATCCTTCATTGTATAAGTTCAAAATTAACTGGCTGGAATGAGTTTTCAACCAATTTGGCTTCACCGGTTATATGTTTGGCAAAGGGTCAAAAATTTAATTTTTCTAAATTGATTTTTGATGGTATGTTAAGGAACTTGGATCCAAAGAAGTTTTTAATGTATCTAAGGTTTTTACAAATCTTTTTGAATAACCGGCTTAAAGATTTACCAAAACCTTTTAATGATACTTATGAAACACCAAGCCATACTAAAAAGGTTTTCTCAAATATGGCAAGGGAAAGTAAAAGTTTTTCAGGAAAAGTTACTCTACTTTTTGAATACATGTTGGTGCAAAACCAAGCACCTGAGGGTGAAAGTTCAATAACACCCCCTAAACCCCAACCCATACCCTTTACTTCACAACCAAATGTTTCAGAACCTCAAACTGAACTACTTCAAACTGAAACACCTCCAACAGTTTCCCATGAACCTCAGACTGGAGCTAACATTGAGTAAATACACCCATCTCCATCTATATATCAAAGAAAATACAGAAAGACACAAAAACATAAGAGAGCCAAAAAGGTCACTAAGTTACCTCAGACTAGTATGCCTTTAGACCTTAGAGCAGATGAGGATGTCCATAAGGAGGGGGTGACAGTGTGGAAAGGGCTATCACTACTGATCCTAGCTTAGTTGCAGCACATGACAGTGATAAGATAATTAGGACCTAGACCACGGCAATGCCTAATGTTGGCATTCCGCAGGGAATAGATACAGGTGGCAGTCCCAGGCACCAAGAAACCATGGGGGGTGCTCCTGCTCAGACTAGGTCTGAGAGAGTGCTTAATCAGCCTAATGAACCACCTCTCCCAGAAGGTCATACATCTGGAAGTGGAGAGGGTAGGATGGCACATACTTTTGAATTGATGGATATTGTATCACCTACACCCTATGATTCACCTCTCCCAGGAGGTTACACACCTGGAAGTGATGAGGGTAGATTGAAACTAGAAGAATTGATGGCTATGTGTATAAAATTGTCAAAACAGGTGCTTGACATGAAGAAAGAGAAGGATGCTCAAGCTATGGAGATCCTCAAACAAAAGAAAAGAGTCAAGAAATTAGAAAGATAGAGGAAGTCAAGCATCTCACACCCAAGAAGGAGGATATACATGCAGGTTGAGTCTTCTGATGATGATTTAGATGAGGAGGATGCATCCAAACAAGGGAGGAAAAGTGACAAGACAAAGCCAATGTTTAAAGATAGTGACTTTGATGGACTTTATGATATGGAAAATGTTGAAGGAGAGACAGTTTATGCTGCTACTTCTGGAGTTAGTACTTCAGGAGCATTGTTTAGTACTGCTAGACCAACTGTTAGTACTGCTGGGCCATCTATAAGTGCTACTGGGACTTCAACAGGTATTTTAGAAGATGAGATGGTGACAATGGCTGACACATTGATAGCCATTAGACAAACAAGAACAAGACCATCTTATTTACCAAGACCAACTTCAGTGGTGATCACTGATACTGAACAAGAACAAAGAAGACTAACAACACCACCACCATCACAATCATCAGACACTAGAGACAAGGGTAAAGGTATAATGGTAGAGCCTGATCCTCCAGTGAAAATCAAGAGGAGTGATCAAGGTGATTTACAAATTTAAGCAGATGTAGAGTTGGCTCAGTTACTGCATCAAAAGGAATTGGCTTAAGTAGAAAGGAGACAATAAGAAAGAGCAGTATAAGAAGAAACCTCTATAGCTGCACTTTATGAAGAGTATGATACTATTCAAGCCAACATAGATGCTGATGTTTTGTTTGCTGCAAGGCTCCAATAGGAAAAGAGAGTAGTTCACCATTGAAGAAAGAGCACAATTTTTGGTAGACACAATAGCAGCACAAAGAAAGTTTAGAGTTACTCAAAGGGCTACAGAGATCAGAAGTAAACCACCCACCAAAACTCAGCTAAGGAACATGATGATTACATATCTGAAGAATATGGGTAAGTTTAATCACAATCAACTAAAAGGAAAAAGTTATGAGGAGCTCTAGAGATTGTATGAAAGGGAACAAAAGTGGATAAATGATTTTGTTCCTATGGACTCTGAAAAGGAAGAAAAGAAATCAGTAGAGCTTGAGAGTGAAGGTAAGAAAGGCAAAGAATAAAGAGAGTTTCAGATTCAACACTTAAATAGAAATCTTCTAAGAAACAAAAGATGATGCAAGAACAAGAATCTATAAAGAGTGATGAAGACGCAGCAACAGACTATGAACATGAAAAGGAAGAGTTGAGAATGTGGTTAACAGTTGTTCCAGATGAAGAAGAGACTGTGGATCCAGAGATTTTATCTGCTAAGTACCTTATAGTTGATTGGGAATCTCAAAACTTAAGGAATGTTGATATGGAAGATTTACATATCTATAAGATAATCAGAGCATATGGGAATACTAGTTATCATAAATCATTATTCAGTATGCTGATAAAGTTTGATAGATAAGATTTGGTGGATTTGCACAGATTGGTGATGAAAAGATTTGAAGACAATACTCCAGAAGGTTATAATTTGCTGCTTTGGGGAGATCTCAAGGTAATGTTTGAACCAAATGCAGAGGATGAAATTTGGAGTAATCAACAGGATTGGACTCTAATTAGCTGGAAACTGAATGAAAATTGTGGAGTTCATACATTACTGATGGATGGTACTTTGACCTGCTTCAACATGTTAGTAGAGAAAAGGTATCCTCTCATCAAGAAAATGCTAGAGAAGATGTTGAACTGGAAGCTAGAAGCTAAAGCTGAGAATATAATGGCATTTGAGCTTCTTAAGTTTATCAAGTCACAGCTGGAAGATTGAAGAAGTGTTTGATTACATCCTCCTGGTGATCAAGATGCTTATACTGAAGAAACTTGATGATTAACATGGTGAATATCAAGTTTAGGGGAGGATTGTTAGGAATTATAGACTTCTACAAGTTAGTACTGCTGGTTCAACTTGATACTGTTGGTGATGGTTAGTGCTGCTGATGAAGATTTGTGAAAACAGTCTAAGTCATTAGTACTGTTATTTATATTAGTTAGTACTGCCAGTACATTGTTAGTACTGCCAGTACATTGTTAGTACTGCCAGTATAGTTAGTACTGTTAGTTAATAGTTAGTGTTGTTAGTCTTATATAGTTAGTACTGCTATTATGATATGCATGAGTTAAATTAGGAATAGATATGCATTATCATTGTACGCGTTTTGTAAGCCCATTAGGGTTTCCTTAGTGTATAAAAGGAACCCTACGGCATAGTTAGAGATATGCATAGAATTCATATCTCATAGTTAGTTATTCTGTAACCTAGGCAGAATATTAGCAATCAATATATTCAAAGTTTAGTATTCATTGTTCTTCTTAGTATTACAAGTTAGATTCCGCATAACTTGTAGTATTCACAATCATAGTTTCTCTTATAGTTAGTTTGGATTTATCCAGGTTAACTAAGCTTTAACAAGCTAAGAAGATCTGTTCATTGGGATCAACAAGTGGTATCAGAGCTTGTTGAGAAACTCTTAGCATGGATTTTTTAGGTTTGGAAATTAAATGTGTTGCATGTATTCACTGTCATATTGCACAATTGTCCACTGTTTGAAATATTGGCACATCGACTGGGTTTCTTCAAACCTACAAGCTCACCAACATTTTTGTTGACCTTTTCGAGTATCATTTTCAGGTGAAGTTAATGATTAGTAAGGTTGTGATGCGAGTTAGCAGACATTAAAAGTATCCTGTATGGATCATGTATTGAGAGGTCTTGCATTAGGTGTTTGTTTTGAACTTAGTGTTTTGAGGATTGATGTTCTAAGATTTTGCATGGACCCCTGCGTAGGCATCCGGATTTGTAAGTGACTATTTGTTGTGTTCTTGATTGGGACTTCACTCAAGTCTGTACTTGAGATGAAAGATCATCATGACACTTATTAATGCATTTTAGTTTTCTCTATCTTGTATTTTGTGTTATGATTAATCAATCTTCGTCGCATGCCCGTGTTTCCGCCTATGTCAGGGTGTGACAACAAGTGTCACCGGAACTGTTAACACTATAGTATACTCAGTATAAGCATTAGAGAAATAATTTAGAGTTCAAAGATAATCAATTATATCAAGCGGTGTATCATTTCTTTTATATATATACTTTTGCTCAAAACTATGAGTTTCAACAAAAAATCTATGCTGTTAATATCTGAACGCTTGTTATGGCTTAAAGAACTTGCAAGATGATGACAACTATCTTTTAGCTTGTTATCAATAAGTGACTTTAAGTTTTCCATGCAAAGTAGACAACTAAACATATACACTCTAAATTGATAAATATGCTTTCAAATGATGAAATAGCTTAATCTACATCGTATAAGAAGTAATCAGTTCTAAAAATATCTTTGGAGATTTTATAGCATAATTGTCAATATTATCAACACATTTCCTATTATAACAGATGATTCATTTTTCTCTTCAAGATTTGGTTCTTCGTTCACTTATTTAGAAATTTATTTGATGGAAATTGAGGTATTTTTAAATCCTATATTTATTTTTTTTTTTGAAAAAAGCAAGATTATCCAATAAAAACTTTGAAGTCTTAAAAGCAACTTTCGATTGAAGAATGATAAACTTTAAAGTCTTGAAAGCAACTTTCGATTGAAGAATGATACAAGAGGAGATGACAGAAAGCCAGCGAGTGAAAATATTGTTTTGAGAACTAAACGTTGATTTATCAACGTAAGTGGTTAAATGATTATTAATAACAATCTTCTAACCACATTTTAAATAGTCTTATTAAATCAACATTTGCTTCTCTTTTAAGAAAAAATAGGTTATATATATACTTAATATATTGATCTTAAACTTTTACAACTAGTAGGCTTAAAAATTTTAAACAAAAGAAGCTCAAAATTTTTAATTACAATCGGCTAATTGAGGCCTTACATAACCAAACTTTCAAGATGATGGTCAAAAAACCAGTGGTAAACTTTATACATATGCAAGTTCCATGAAAATCGGGGCCTTATAAGATTAGGGGCCTAAAGCCCTAACTTTATTTGCCTTACCATTGAGCCACCACTGAAAAGACTCAAAATTATAAAACAAGAAGAAGAATAGACACGATTTGCGGGATAAATAGTTATTTTGGTGAAATCGTCGTTTTCTTTATTGTTTTTTATTTGTGTGGATACTTTTTAAAACTATTTTGTGAGTTCCTCAAAAGTATTATGTCTTTATGAATAAAAATTTTTACGAGGGTGTTTTTGTGGCGTTTTCCCCCAAAACGCGACCTCAAAACATGAGGGCCACAACAAATGTAGCCTTTTTTTGCTTCAAGCTGAAATAGGCAGCCAAGATGGTCTTGGAAAACGCAACACGGAAACGCGAGACACTGTACCGTGTTTGGCGTTTTCATGCTCGCGTTTTCGTGCTATATATTTATTTTATTTTTAATGTTTTAAAAGTTACAGTTAAAAAACGGTAGGATTTGAATTCCAGCCTTTTTTGTTTTTTGTCCATTTTTACCCACTTAATACCCTATAAAAACCATATACTTCCACCATTTTATACCATACATCCATATAAACTTTCACTTTTTTATATAACACTTTCAATTTTATAAACTTCACTACAATGAATCCTAACCAATGGATAAACAATTACTTCAACGACGTACAAAACCAAATACCGAATACGCAATTACCTAATTCTTCGTCTTCGTCTAATTCAAATACTCCATCATCCGCAAACTCCATCACCTCAAATTTCAATCAAATTCCATCACGCGACAACTTAAAAATTAGGAACCCATTCGCCAACTTTCAAATGCCAACCCAAAACCCATTTTTCAATTGTACTCCCGAGTAATTTAATTTATGGTTTTCACAAACGCAAACTTCTCAGCAATTCTAACAATCACAACAAATTCAACAAACCCAACAATCCCAACAATCCCAACAAACCCAATATCCTCAACATTCCTCTCAAGTACCTCAACAATCGAATGAGCCCGACGAGGGCGGCCCGTCACATAAACAAAGCCGAAAAAAATCTGTCATCAAAAAATAAGTTCGGGAAAAAAACCGATGGTACCTTTTGGACCCAAGGCGAGGAAGAAATTTTGGCTGAATGTTTCATAGAAATATCTGAAGATCCGAAAAACGGGAATGACCAAGCGAAAGATACGTTTTGGTACAAAATTCTCAACATATATAACTAGCGAGCCGAGGAAATTAGTTGTAAGGTGCGAAACAAAAATATGTTGACGGGTAAGTGGACCCCGATGAATCGAGATATAAACAAGTTTAACTCGATTTACGACCAAACCAAGGCTCTTAGCGGCGACAATGAAGAAAATTAGTTTGCCGGGTACTAATTTTATTTAGAGATCAAACTGGGAGATAATTTACTCATAAAAGTGTTTGGATTTTTAAAAAAAATAAATGCAAATGGAAAAATCTCGAGTCTACGAAGCAAGAAGAACCCGAGGACGGGTAACCGAAGATGAGCCCAATTTTTTTGGAGACGATGCTATCCCGCGTCCATCCGGGGCTCAACGAAAGTCAAAAGATCAACATTCTACAAGCTCATCCGCCATTTTCGGTTCACACAAAGAGCAATTTACCAAATTGATGCAAAAAGAAATACTTTTGGACCGTGAAGCGAAAAAAGAAACAATGGAGCACGAGCTAGCAACAAGACTCGCGGTTTGCGAAATTCAAAAAAGAAACGAAGAATTGAATATACTTACTTTCGACACTACGGGGATGAATCCGGAGGACGCAACGAAGATCGAGGAGATGAAAGCCGCGACCCGGGCGAGATATTTTAATTTTTAAATTGTTGTCGTATTTTATTTCATGTACTTTTTCATTTAAGTTTATGTATTTTTTTATGTATTTGTTTTTTATTCATTATAATGTTTTTTTAATTAATGAAATTCAAATTTGAATTTAATTAAGTTGTTTTTTATATAGTTTGTAATGTTTTTTATTTTAAATGAAATGAATAAAAAAGTGGGGTCCCTGTAACACCCCTAAAGCAATTTAATGCATTTGTGTAATGCTAGCAACGGTCGCAATTGTCGCAATCTAGAATTTAGGTTATTTTAGTCAAAATTAAAGTATTCAAAACTCTATCCATTCATATATTTTGCATCAAGTATCATATAACATAAGAAGAAATCATTAAGGTCAAAGTTGAAGAAAAAAGACTTTGAAAAAGTCAAGTGGACACTTAATGTGGGACGGAGGTAGTATTTGTTATAAAAATGGATTATTCGACAAAATTCAATATGCTAGTAGTTTATTTTGTAAGTTTATTGCATTTACTTGGTATTTGGTGGAATATACTATGTATAAATATTTTTCGTAGTTATTCTAATACTAAACGCATTGTGTTCAAATTGCGCTCGCATTCGCATCACGCATCACGCAATGGCTTTTGAGACCTTTAGCCTATTGGATCGCAAAACTCATTTTTAAACCAAGTGTGAGTGTGTGTGTGTATATATATATATATGTGTGTGTGTGTGTGTGTGTGTGTGTGTGTGTGTGTGTGTGTGTGTGTGTGTGTGTGTGCGTGTGCGCGTGTGTGTGTATATGTATGTATGTATGTATGTATGTATGTATGTATAATATATAGTGGGATTTTTAATGCAGAACCAGTTTTTTGTACAGAACTTACAGAACCAAATATAAACCATTAGATCATTTAATCAATGATTGAGATCATTTGTGCCATTAGTGTAATTATGTATAACTAGAAGGAATGTCAAGTAAAATTAAATAATTAGGTTAGGGGCATTATAGGAAGTTCAAATATATTTATTTTCATAAAAACCGTTTCTTGTTTCTAGAGATACACAGACTTTTTTCCCCTTTATTTTAGATCTACAACAATCACCGATTCTTCTAATCTCCTCTCATCTTTAACCTAAAAATTGATGTGCTCTCATTCACAGGTGCGATCTTGAATCTGATAAAATCAATATGGTCATCCTCCACAGATCTGCCTCCTTCCTTTTTTTTTCTCAGCCGTTGCCAATGAAAAATAACAAGATCCGGCGATGATTACAAAAAATAACAAGATCCGACGATGATTACGAAATATATGTTCAATTAAAAATTCGATTTGATTAAAGGTAATGATATCATTTTTAATTTTGTATTGGCCGTTCATATATACGAATTATAATTTCGAACATATATGCTAATTAAAAATGATTCACGTTGGTCTTATAAGGGGACAGTGGTTATTTTTTATTGGTCCACTGGTATTTGTGGTTCATCTTTAAAAGTGGTTACGAAATACGAATTAAAAATGATTCAAGGTAATGATATCATTATATACGAAAATAAGTCATATAATTCGACTTGTGGTTGCGAACATATATACGAATTATAATTTGATTGGTCTACTGCTACTTCTTCAATATATCTTTCATGTGTCGAAACCTGAACTTGCTTTTGCTTATTATTTAGAGTTCTATTTTTTTAAAAGGCATTTGATTTAGTTAAAAAAAGATTCAGGTATTAGATAGAGTTACGTGTTTTATTTTTTAGATGTGTTTTGTGTAGATCTTGAGGTCTATTTTTTTAAAGGCACTTGATTTAGTCTCTTTTGATAAGTGGTTGATTAGTTGCATAATAAAAATAATAATAATTGTTTGTAATTTCAGGTAAAGATGTAAAGACACAAGTGCACCGTGCAGATATGTTTTAATAAATTTGACGAAAAGGCGCAGCGTGCACATATGTTTTGGAGGGCGTGCACACATGTTTTTGGAAGACGTGCATATATGTTCTAGTGAATTTGATAATACTTTTGTTTTTTAATTGTATTTTATTCAATGTCAAAATTTGTATTTGATATTTATGTTGTTGATTTGTTATAAAATTTAAAGGTTATATGATATGTTTATGTTTTTTGTTATAAAATTTTAAAGATTAGAGAATATACACTAGAAACATATGTGTAATTACCCTTTTAAGAAATACAAACCAAACACACCCTTTGTTGTCTTCTCTTAACCCAAACGCACCCTTAATAGTTTCTTGCTCACCCAAACACCCTCTTACGGTATAACTTGTTAACCTAAACACACCCTTAGTGTTTTCTGCCCAACCAAACACCCCTTTTGGCAGTCCTTTTAAACTAAACGCCCCCGTTTGGCTATTTCGCAGCCAACCAAACGCACCCTTGTGCGGTTTCTGCCAAACCAAACACCCCCTTGGGTGTTAACTGTTATTCCAAATGCCCCTGTTTGGAGTTTAATTAACCCAAACGCACCCTAGTGGTGCGGCAGTTAAACCAAACGCACCCTTATTGCCAAACCCGGATCCAAACGCACCCTTGTTAGTCTTATGATGAACCAAACGCCCCTTTGTGGTTTTCACAGCCAACCAAACACCCCTAGCAGCTCCCCCTGCTGCTGCCATATACCCAACGCACCCTAATGGCGGTACAACCAACCGCACCCTTGGCCGGTGGCTGCCAAAACAAACGCACCCTATCCGGTGCTAAACCCAAACCCAACACACCCTTTGGGCTGGGAACAAACCAAACGAACACCCGCTGTGGTGCCGAGACGACCCACACGCACCCTCGTGGTGGAATGAACGAAACCAAACGGACCCTTGTGGCGTTAACGACACACCAACGCACCCTCGTGGTGGTGGTGGTGAAGAGGTGGATGAGGATGATGACGGTGGCAGTGGGGTGATGGTGGGTGGCGCGTGGCGGCGAGTGGTATAGTGGATCTGGTAGATCGGGTGGTGGGAAGCATTTTTGGATCCGGCCGAAAAACTCGCCGAAAAAGTTTTCCGGTGGCGGCGGCGGCTGAGTGGTGGCCGGAGGTGGGGCGGCGGTGGCCGGAAAATATGAGGGAGAGAGAGAGGTGTGTGTTTTATATCTATGAAAAATGAGTAAAAAGATATAAAACTTTATATATATATTAAAAGTTTTAAGGTAAAGTGGCAAGAGCCTAATAGTTGAGGGATCATTGTGTAAATTTTTAATATAGTTTTGATAACTATCGATTCGGGACTCGTTTGAACTAGTTAACGGTCGACTCAAGACACGAAACTTGCGCCATTGTTTTCCAAATCATATTTCCGATAAAAATGAGTATTTACTTAATAGTATTTCATAATTATTTTTATAACATTTATAAAAATATTTGTTATTTATTTGATATCCCGATTGTGCCTTGTCCGAAAGAAATGAATTTTAACTCGAATATTCGCGTTGTCAACAAACGCTTTTGAATAAAATCCTTAATATTTTATTAAATATTTTTATTTAATAAAATGCGATAATTAAATATAATTTAATTATTTTTATTAAATACCAATCTGTAACACCCCCAAAAACGGGTCGCAGCGGAAGTATGTCCGGGGGCGTTACTTCATAATACACAGCGCTAGATACAAGAGAACGACCTCTAAATGTGTCGTTTGAAAAGTAATCTCGTTGATTTCCTTGAAATTGATATAACATTTGTCCCATAATTGCATCATAATGAAAAGCTTGAAATTAACACAACGAGATTTGATCACTTGTATGTATGTAGAAATCCATGAATGAAATCTTGTCAGTTTAGACTCCAATGCACATCAAATAATCCAAGCATCTAATTCACCTGAGAAAAACATGCTTAAAACGGTCAACATAAAGTTGGTGAGTTCATAGGTTTTTATAAGTATGAATGTAAATTCCAATGAATGTATTTGCCCCTTGTGTCATCACAGTACCATGTAAAACATTTAGTGACTACCGTCTCCCTACAGTATCATAAAATGATTGTATGACCATTTAAATCTTTAAATGTCCTTCCAAAATGTATGTATGATTTTTAGAAATCAAAAAGTTGTAAAGTATGCCTGACTATTTCTATCCTTAAATAGTCACAAAATGTATAAATATATGTTCAAATCCAAGATTTGTAAAGTATGCATGACCATTGTATCTAATACAATAATCACCATCTGTGATTATGATTACACTCCTAAGTTCATGACACTACGACGTAGACCTGTTTGTATGTCACTTTATTCAAGGCACAGTAAGAATGTACCCATCGTAAGTGTTCCCTCCAAGAACACCCGGGCAATAATAAAAGGATATATTCCCATCATGGGTGTTCCCTCTAAGAACACCCGGGCATTAATGAAAATAATATGTACCCATCATAGGTGTCCCCTCAATGGACATCCGGGCATTTATGAAAATAATATGTGTATGTATTTGTTGGCCTCGCAGGCGCCAATCCAATCGTAATCTGACATGGTATAACGTTCGTTCCCAGTGATAGCTAGTCACCCGAACGGGGATTGTCAATCCCAAATAGATCTATCTTATAACATTCACGCTTACCCTCCGAGTAATTAACAGTTTATGCAACTTAAGCTAATCCATAATCATAAAAGTATAGTATGTGTTTACGTTCAAAAATTAAACCAAGTATTGTATCTCCTCGCGAGATATATAAATGAGTATGTAAACCAAACAGGTAATCAACCATGTAAATGCATTTGTAAACAAGCATGTTCTCACCCCAAAAATATATGTAAAACCAGTAAAACATGGGGCTATAAACTCACCTTGATGATGAAGGACGATTTGCAGAGATGCACATATTAAGCACAACACAAACGGAAACCGGAACGGCTTGACCAAGAAGATGCAGTTTATCTTAACGGCTATGACCCACTAGCCTAGGATATGTATTTGGATTTCCCGATGAATGGTTACATCAACGCGACACGTTGATAAAGATTTAGATTTCCAAGTTGTAATAGTTTGGTGGTTGGTTAAATAAAATGAATCGAAAAGTAAACACCAAGTATGTAATATACTCCGTATATATTACATATGAAAAATAAACAAGTATATAATTCATACCGTGAATTATATAACAACGGAAACCAATTAATTAAAATAACTGAGGTATATAATACTTTGCAAGTATTATATAAGAAACGTGAGAAAATAATTGAAACAAAACATTTCGACACGTGTTCGGAAATCACCAATTTAATTAATAAAGAGTTCTCGTATAAAAGTAACGCACGTTTTAATGTTACGAATCATGTAACCGATGTTTGTAAAGTTTTTACAAAAGTTATGACTTTATCTTTTAGTCGGGAATTATAAAATAATATTTTATAATTTTAGTATTTCGTTTCCTCGACGGGTTGTGGCTAAAATAGTTGCCTCATTGTAAAAGTATAGTTTTCGTTCGTTTGTCAGGTTGTTGTATAATACAATTTAATAATCTTAAAACTGTATAACTTAATCCTTTTTCAATCAATCCGTGTTGTAATTTCTCGCGTGATCAATATATATAATTAGACGCGATTAAATAATATATAACACATTTATTTAACCATTAACCACCATTTAATCCGGTTTTATATTTATAAAATCTTATGATATATTTATTAATCGATTTATATAAATCAAAACCCACCCTAAAGGTTGTTTCTGCTCACCCAAACACGCCTTATGGCTTTTCCTGCTAAGCCAAACGCACCCTATGATCTTTCTCTTAACCCAAACGCACCCCTTGGTGCAATCTGCTAAACCAAACGCCCCTGTTTGTGTTAATCTGCCAAACCAAACACCCCTGTTTGGTTAATCTGCCAAACCAAACACCCCTGTTTGGTTAATCTGCCAAACCAAACGCACCCTAAACTGTTTACAGCTAAAAACCAAACGCGCCTATTTCTGCTAAACCAACCAAACGGACCCCTTTGTTGTCTTCTCTTAACCCACACGCACCCCTAATAGTTTCCTGCTCACCCAAACACCCTCTTACGGTTTAACTTGTTAACCCAAACATACCCTTAGTGTTTTCGGCCCAACCAAACACCCCTTTTGGCAATCCTATTAAACCAAACGCCCCCGTTTGACGGTTTCGCAGCCAACCAAACACACCCTTGTGCGGTTTCTGCCAAACCAAACACCCCCTTGGGTGTTAACTGTTATCCCAAACGCCCCTGTTTGGGGATTTATTAACCCAAACGCACCCTAATGGTGGTACAACCAACCGCACCCTTGGCCGGTGGCTGCCAAAACAAACGCACCCTATTCGGTGCTTAACCCAAACCCAACGCACCCTTTGGGTTGGGAACAAACCAAAAGAACACCCGCTGTGGTGCCGAGACGACCCACACGCACTCTCGTGGTGGAATGAACGAAACCAAATGAACCCTTGTGACGTTAACGACACACCAACGCACCCTCGTGGTGGTGGTGGTGAAGAGGTGGATGAGGATGATGACGGTGGCAGTGGGGTGGTGGTGGGTGGCGCGTGGCGGCGAGTGGTATAGTGGATCGGGTAGATCGGGTGGTGGGAAGCATTTTTGGATCCGGCCGGAAAACTCGCTGGAAAAGTTTTTTGGTGGCGGCGGCGGCGGCTGAGTGGTGGCCGGAGGTGGGGCGGCGGTGGCCGGAAAATATGAGGGAGAGAGAGAGGTGTGTGTTATATATATATGAAAATGAGTAAAAAGATATAAAACTTTATATATATATTAAAAGTTTTAAGGTAAAGTGGCAAGAGCCTAATAGTTGAGGGATCATTGTGTAAATTTTTAATATAGTTTTGATAACTATCGATTCGGGACTCGTTTGAACTAGTTAACGGTCGACTCAAGACACGAAACTTGCGCCATTGTTTTCCAAATCATTTTTCCGATAAAAATGAGTATTTACTTGATAGTATTTCATAATTATTTTTATAACATTTATAAAAATATTTGTTATTTATTTGATATCCCGATTGTGCCTTGTCCGAAAGAAATGAATTTTAACTCGAATATTCGCGTTGTCAACAAACGCTTTTGAATAAAATCCTTAATATTTTATTAAATATTTTTATTTAATAAAATGCGATAATTAAATATAATTTAATTATTTTCCGTGTCGGCACGCGTTGTGTGCGCTGTTCAAAATTTTGCGAGGGTATTTTAGTCACTTTCTGTTTGTTTCCGGGTCTCGGGCAAAACTAAAAAGTTGTCCGGAATGTCGTTTTACATCAAATTGCTTTAGAGTCCGAGTCGTGAAAACATGATCTAGCGGTTCGTTTTTGATAAGTCAGCTTAAAAATAACATATATCTTTTCGTTTTCAAGTCAAATAAGTTAAAAATAAATTTGCGCCTCGAGGTAATGTAATAATAAATATGATTTATTATTAAAATATGTTCTGAAAATTTTACAGGTTACGCGGTAATCGTTTTTATGCGGTAATAAGACGTCAAAGTCAAAAAGTCAAATCGGACCTAAAAAGTCAAAGGGTAAAATAGTCATTTAAAATTCTCAAAAATTGCCGGATGTTACAGTACCTACCCCTTAAAGAAATCTCGTCCCGAGATTAAATTTGTGTTAACCGTTTGTGTGACCAAGAAAAGATGTAAAATTTAATAAACCAGTTCTAAACAAGACGCTGATAACTTTATTCAGCGAAATTCGATATTTTGACACTTCTTAGTATATACCAAAATTTTTGGCTAGATTTGACCAGGACATTTAATCCATCAAAATAGGTATCTCCAAAATGTCATTACAGATCTTATGACTGATATAACCGCGTCATGAAGAAAGTCTCCCAAACCTTTTTAACGGATTCCGGTGATTATCGGGTTCGAGTTCAATACTCGTTTCATATCGGAAAACGCAAAAAGGCCCCTCAATAATTTCATTAGTCGCATAAAGAAGCGTCCCAATTTATGTAAATACTGAATTGATAAACTTATGGTTTGGTGATTTATAATTTATTTATTTAAATGAATAGGCGTCCCAATCCTTTCAAATAAAGAAATTATAAATCATCCTACTTTGCCTACTTAATAATTTCCCGATGCAAATAACGCGTTACTCCCATAACTTCCAAGGTGAGGATGACATACCTAATGCATGTTCTCATAATGATAAATGGAACGAGTGTTTAAAACTCGTCTTCAAACCGGGGAGTAAAACACCAAAGAATATCGACCTAGAAGTTCAAAGATAATAGTATACTTCGGTTAGAGTAAACAAGGTAAAGGTCTCCAAAACGAGTCAACATAGCGCTTATCATATCAATCCCCTACATTACAATTCTCTCCTCGCCCATACAATACTTGTAATACTAAGATTCATACATAATCTCAGTGTAAACCAAAACTGTTACGGGTTTTGTTAACCATAGTGCAATTATCATATCAAATCCTCATATTGCCAAGTCTCCGCCCCATACAAGACTTGTAATACTTAGATTCATACATAATTCCATGTAAACAAAAATTATGACACTCTCCGAGTAATACGATATTGTATAAAGCAATGAAGAAAAATAATATTCTTAGAGACCATTGTTTAACTTACAATGTCTGAGAACGAAGTGAGACCATTGTTTAACTTACAATGTCTGTAAACGAAGTGAGACCATTGTGCAACTCACAATGTCTAAGAAGTAAAATGAGACCATTATGCAACTCACAATGTCTGATGTGTAAATGAGACCATTGTGCAACTCACAATGTCTAAGAAGTAAAATGAGACCATTGTGCAACTCACAATGTCTGAGAAATGCTCTGGTATTTATATAATTAACTCTTATATAAATAAATGTACGATATACGCAAAATGCTGCAAGCATATATATATATATATTATAAATGTAATGTAAGTCCACTTAACACTTTAATGTTACAAGTTAAAAAAAACCCTAAACCGGTAAGCAAAAAATGTGAGATGCACTTTGAAAATGTATGCTGTGATGCAAGGCTGTAAAAAAAACCGCTTATAGTCAAGGTAATAATATATGCAACCTAGTTCTTTAAAATATCCAGTGCTCTTATACCAAACTGGAACACCCCCCCAAAAACGGTGAACGCATCAGAAAGTATGTCTGGGGGCGTTACTTCATAATACACAACGCTAGATACAAGAGAACGACCTCTAAATGTGTCGTTTGAAAAGTAATCTCGTTGATTTCCTTGAAATGATATAACATTTGTCCCATATTGCAATCACAATGAAAAGCTTAAAATTAACACACGAGATTTGATCACTTGTATGTATGTAGAAATCCATGAATGAAATCTTGTCAGTTTAGACTCTAATGCACATCAAATAATCCAAGCATCTAATTCACCTAAGAAAAACATGCTTAAAATGGTCAACATAAAGTTGGTGAGTTCATAGGTTTTTATAAGTATGAATGTAAATTTCAATGAATGTATTTGCCCCCTGTGTCATCACAGTACCATGTAAAACATTTAGTGACTACTGTCTCCCTACAGTATCATAAAATGATTGTATGACCATTTAAATCCTTAAATGTCCTTCCAAAATGTATGTATGATTTTTTGAAATCAAAAAGTTGTAAAATATGCCTGACTATTTCAATCCTTAAATAGTCACAAAATGTATAAATATATGTTCAAATCCAAGATTGTAAAAGTAAGCATGAACCATTTGGTATCAAATGCAAAGTCATCATCGTTGATTATGATTACAACCTAAAGTTCAATGACTCTTTTACGACGTAGACCTGTTTTTTTTTTTTTTATTTTGTATGCCACTTTATTCAAGGCACAGTAAGAATGTACCCATCGTAGGTGTTCCCTCCAAGAACACCCGGGCAGTAATAAAAGAATATGTTCCCATCATGGGTGTTCCCTCCAAGAACACCCGGGCATTAATGAAAATAATATGTACCCACCATAGGTGTCCCCTCCAAGGACACCCGGGCATTTCTGAAAATAATATGTGTATGTGATTGTTGGCCCCGCAGGCGCCAATCCAATCGTAATCCGACATGGTATAACGTTCGTTCCCAGTGATAGCTAGTCACCCGAACGGGGATTGTCAATCCCAAATAGATTCTATCTTAATAACATTCGCCAGCTTACCCTCCCGATAATTAACCTTTAATGCAACTCATAAGCTAATCCATAATTATAAAAGTAAGTTATTTGTTTACGTTCAAAAATTAAACCAAGTATTGTATCTCCTCGCGAGATATATAAATGAGTATGTAAACCAATTTGTAATCAACCATGTAAATGTATTTGTAAACAAGCATGTTCTCACCCCAAAAATATATGTAAAACCAGTAAAACATGGGGCTATAAACTCACCTTGATGATGAATAACGATTTGCAGAAATGCACAAACATATCAAGCACAATACACAACAGAAACCGATCGCTTGAAACCAAGAAGATGCATGTTATCTTAACGCATGACCCATAGCTAGGATTTGTATTTGGATTTTTTATTTTTTCCCGATGAATGGTTACATCAACGCGACACGTTGATAAAGATTTAGATTTCCAAATTGTGATAGTTTGGTGGTTGGTTAAATAAAATGAATCGAAAAGTAAACAACCAAGAAGTAATATACTTCGTATATATTTACCAAATGATAAATAAAACCAAGTATATAATTCATACCGTGAATTTAAATAACAATCTGAAACAATTAATTAAAATAACTGAGGTATATAATACTTTGCAAGTATTATATAACAAACGTGAGAAAATAATTGAAACAAAACATTTCGACACGTGTTCGAAAATCACCAATTTAATTAATAAAGAGTTCTCGTATAAAAGTAACGCACGTTTAAAATGTTACAATCATGTAAACCGATTATGATAAAGGTTTTTACAAAAGTTATGACTATTATCTTTTAGCGGAATTATAAAATAATATTTTATAATTTTAGTATTTCGTTTCCTCGACGGGTTGTGGCTAAAATAGTTGCCTCATTGTAAAAGTATAGTTTTCGTTCGTTTGTCAGGTTGTTGTATAATACAATTTAATAATCTTAAAACTGTATAACTTAATCCTTTTTCAATCAATCCGTGTTGTAAAAAAATTTATTTTTTTTTCTCCGCTGTGATCAATATATATAATTAGAACGCGATTAAATAATATATATAACAACATTTATATTTAACCATTAACCACCCTTTATTCCTAGAGGTGGGGGGTGGGGGTGGTTTTTTTTATATTTAATAAAATCTTATGATATATTTATAGAATCCGATTTAATATATAAATCAAAACCCACCCTAAAGGTTGTTTCTGCTCACCCAGAACATACGCCTTATGGCTTTTCCTGCTAAGCCAAACGCCCCTAAATGATCTTTACTTTTTTAACGCCAAAACGCAGACCCCTTGGTGCAATCTGCTAAACCAAACGCCTTTGTTTGTGTTAATCTGCCAAACCAAACACCCCTGTTTGGTTAATCTGTCAAACCAAACACCCCCGTTTGGTTAATCTGCCAAACCAAACGCACCCTAAACTGTTTACAGCTAACCCAAACACACCCCTTGGTGTTTTTGTCCAAACCAAACACACCCTTTGTTGTCTTCTCTTAACCCAAACGCACCCTTATAGTTTCCTGCTCAACACCAAACCACCCTCTTAATAAATTATCTTAAATATTACGGTTTAACTTGTTAAACAACCCAATAACACACCCTTATTTTACTTTCACTCTGCCCAAACCAAACACCCCTTTTGGCAGTCTTATTAAGCTAAACGCCCCCGTTTGGCTGTTTCGCAGCCAACCAAACGCACCCTTGGGTGTTAACTGTTATCCCAATCGCCCTTGTTTGGGGTTTTATTAACCCAAACGCACCCTAGTGGTGCGGCAGTTAAACCAAACCACCCTTGATTGTCCAAAGCTCCCCCCGGATGCCAAACGCACCCTTGTTAGACCTTATGATGAACCAAACTGCCCCTTTGGGTTTGTGGTTTTCATATCCAGCCAACCAAACACCCCTAGCAGCAAGCCCCCACCTAGCTGCTATGCCATATACCCAAACCAATCCCTAATGGTGGTACAACTAACCACACCCTTGGCCGGTGGCTGCCAAAACAAACACACCCTATCCGGTGCTAAACCCAAACCCAACGCACCCTTTGGGCTGGGAACAAACCAAACGAACACCCGTTGTGGTGCCGAGACGACCCACACGCACCCTCGTGGTGGAATGAACGAAACCAAACGGACCCTGGACGTTAAACGACACAGCCCAAACGCACCCTCCGTAGTGTGGTGGTGAAGAGAGGTGATGAGGATGATGACGGTGGCATGGGGTGGTGGTGGGTGGCTGCGTGGGCGGCGAGTGGGTAATATGGATCGTATAGATCGCGGTGGTGAGGAAGCATTTTTTTTTGGATCCCCGCCAAAAACCTCGCTAAGAAAAACTTTTCCGGTGGCGGCTGAGTGGTGGCCGGAGGTGGGGCGGCGGTGGCCGGAAAATATGAGGGAGAGAGAGAGGTGTGTGTTTTATATCTATGAAAAATGAGTAAAAAGATATAAAACTTTATATATATATTAAAAGTTTTAAGGTAAAAAAAAGTGGCAAGATCCAAATAGTTTGAGGAACATTGTGTAAATTTTTAATGATAGTTTTTGTATAACTTTTTCGATTCGGACCGTTTGAACTATTAAAAAACAAACGTCCGACTCAAGACACGAAACTTGCGCCATTATTTTCTAAATTATTTTTCCGATAAAAATGAGTATTTACTTGATAGTATTTCATAATTATTTTTATAACATTTATAAAAATATTTGTTATTTTTTATATTTGATATCCCGCCGATTGTGCCCTTATCCAAAAAGAAAGAATTTTTAACTCGAATATACCGCGTTTTCAACAAAAAAACGCTTTTGAATAAAATCCTTAATATTTTATTAAATATTTTTATTTAATAAAATGCGATAATTAAATATAATTTAATTATTTTCCGTGTCGGCACGCGTTGTGTGTGCTGTTCAAAATTTTGCGATGGTATTTTAGTCACTTTCTGTTTGTTTTCGGGTCTCGGGCAAAACTAAAAAGTTGTCCGGAATGTCGTGTTACATCAAATTGCTTTGGAGTCCGAGTCGTGAAAACATGATCTAGCTGTTCGTTTTTGATAAGTCAGCTTAAAAATAACATATATCTTTTCGTTTTCAAGTCAAATAAGTTAAAAATAAATTTGCACTCGAGGTATGTAATAATAAATATGATTTATTATTAAAATACGTTTCGAAAATTTTACCAGTTACGCGGTAATCGTTTTTATGTGACAATAAAAGATCAGAAGTCAAAAAGTCAAGTCAGACCCAAAAAGTCAAAGGGTAAAATAATCCTTTAAAATTCCGAAAATTGCCAGATGTTACAATATATTTCAGTGACATGTATGATATTGTTATTCGAGGATAACTATATGATCTGAGTTTGCTTATATATAAATCAGATCAGCACTTGTTAATGTGAGTTGACTTAAGTTGGATCAAGTCTAGTGAGAAATTCAATGGCAACACTTTACATGTGATAATTTGTTAATTACTTTTCTTTTCTTTCAGACATAAAATACTTTTTTGTTAAATGGTTGTGCCATAGTTATCTTTATAAAATAGTGCTTGAAGCTAATTTTACAGCTCATTTCGATTCTATTAGTCAACTAAACAGTATAATACAACGTCAATAATATAATTCATTTTTTAACTTTGTTGATTTCAATATTATGGTATCTAGCTTAGAGTAACTAAGCAGGCTGTTCATTCTTGTTGGAACGACAAATATGTTGGTTAGCAGAAATTTAAAAAAAAGAAAAAAAATACTAGCATATTGATAAGATACGTGTATCTCATGCCGGAAGTCTTTCCGGAAGGAGTCCTACGGACATTGTCATCAAACAATATCATACATTGGTAATCAATACCTTTGGGTTATTATCTAAAAAACTTGAATCGGAGGAATGCATAATTTTAGGTATGACAAAAGTACCCAAAACCAGCAAGAAAAAACCAAACCCCGAGGGCGTCTACGGGCGCAGAGCAACGTTTTTCCCAGGTTTATTACAGGTTTTGACAATACCTGCCCGAAATATCTTGGATGACCAATGTTAACCATCATTGCTCTTCTTTTCAGTAAGCAAACAATCATGTTTACTTCGAGCATATAGTGACAAATCTAACTGTAGATAATAAATGACATATAAACACAAGGAATTAAAACTGATGAGGTTGGGTATAATGAAATAAATGTGTAGCTATATTATTAGAGAATAAAGGAAGAAAGATGGGAAGATGTGTGTGTTAGAGAGAGAAACACACAAACACACTTTTACAAAATGTGAGCTTCACCCCTCCATGAAAGTATGGAGAAGGTATTTATAGTCCTAGTGACATACAACTATCGTAGCTAGTCATTATTAGTCCCTACGTGTCACGCTATAAATGAACTAATGTAATTCCGGATATGTCATCATATTTTAAGGCTAACAATCTTCCCCTAATATGTGGACACATACGGAATTACTTACAATGTTCCTAACAAGTACAAATACAATTAAACAAAGTCTTTCAAAGCGCTTCCAAAGATGAAGTTGTCTTGTGAGTTCTCTTGGTCTTGAAACTTGTATTCCAGCTTGGATCTTCATTGTCTTTACTTGTTCTGGAACCATTGTAGTATGCATGAGTTGGATTAATTTTTCCCCAATTCATGCAGCATGTCTTGAAAAGCTTTCTTCATAGACTTCTTTTTGGCGGAGTTTCTGAATCAGCTTCCCCCCAAACCAACATCCCTATCTTAAGGAGATTCTAAAACTTTGAAGTAGCTTAAACAATCTTCTACTAGTAATTGACGTGCACAGCGTAAATTTGTAGAAGTCAAACCACACCAAATACTCCTGCTTCTTTTCATCAGGGCTTGGTGAATATTCGTTCGGGGGTGCATGCGAGAAATCAGCAACAATTCTTCTCACATATGCATAATACTTCATAAACCATATTTGGTAAAGTAGTATACACTACTTCCCCCTGGAAGATGACATAGTAACATCAAAGTCAACTAAGTCCCGGATATACACACTTTCCCCCATGATGGTTTCGAGCTCTCGGAAGCATCATTGTCGTGTACGCACATATACTCGAGAAGTTCTTGTCTTAAGCACAAATCTTGAAATCCAAACAAAGCATTACCCTCTTGTCTTCAGAAACCGTAGAGGAGATGAAGCAAGAATCAAGAAAACTTGGTATAATCAAGGTCTTGTATATGAATGCCGTTGAAGAACTTTGAGAATTTTGCTTAGACTGTGAAGTACCTTTGTCTTGGAATCTCGTGAGAATTGCTGATTACATCTCAACCTTTAAATTCTCTGGCTAACTTTACCAACCTCGTATTCTGTCGGCTATTGTTGTGATCACTTGGTGAAGTAAACCCGATATACCAAACTTGAAAATGAAGTGAAATCCCCCAAATTTGTTACTTAAGCTTGCACTGTTGTTGATTGAAGAACGGTGCAAGATTAAATCTATAAGTACTCTATACCCCACCGGAAAAGTATAAGAAGTACAACACCTCTTGAAATTATCCACATCGACTTCTGCGTGTGACACTGAGTACTACAACGTAACTCCTTTAAGTGATAGTTAACCAGGTCTGCAACCAACCACCCCTGACTGCTGGTAACTAGATAATTCAAGTCTCAATCATAACCGTTGTACGTTCAAGCAAGTCATCAATCGATAGATTGGGTTTAAAGAAAAGGGGTAGCAAATAGAAGGAAGTCTCGATGATGAAATAAGTAGACGCCTTCGTGAAATCTAACTTCAAGCTCAAATAAGGGATACCAAATCAACTTCGTGAACACTTGTCATCGTAATCCGAATTCTTTAGCCGTTTGTCATTTATCGAATCTCTTCATAATCGTTTTAGTATTAAGTATCATGTTTGTTGTGTTGTTGTTCAAGAATGTCGTCAAACTAGACAAATGTTATTTTTGAATGTCGTTAACGAAAAAACATCGTCTAGCTCAACTTATCAGGATAGCGTATTAATACCCGGCTCAATCATCATACTCATACAAATCCAATCTAATAGATAATCCATTAGTATTTTCGGGTCCAATATCATAAACCATAACGCAGCCCAACACTTGAAAAATTGGCCTACTCACTTCAAAAATCTTGGCCCATTCCATAATATACCAATTCAAATCCATCACACAAAATTAGTACATTCGGCCCATTGATACATCTGCTCAGCCCATGTTTTTTCATTGAAAATACGGCCCATTCATGAAGAAGTTATACCCGGCAAATAACTCGATTAACATAAATTAGGGATATATAGAAACAAATCCCTAACTTTCCTCAAACATATAACCCTAAACTCATACGCAGTCAACACCTCATCTGCCCCCATCTATCTTTCTCTCTCAAACATTAGATCGAAAAAGAATTCATGATACTTTTTTTATCTAAGACGCACAATCATTTCATCATCCATCGCAGGCAAGAAGAGATCTCTCTACTCAGTCCCCATTGTTCATTGATCCTACCTTATCCCATCATGGCAAAAACGAGCCACACAATATTCGTTTTGCAAATGAATCAAACAAGAATTGTCTTCAAGATCCTTGAGTGGTCTCGGGTAGGTCGATTGTTTCATTGTTCTTGTCATGTGTGTTCTAACGAAACATAGAATGATATATATTAATTGATATAACCATTATTGACATTCGGATATGAAAAGAGGTATATCCTCCACATGATCTATGAAGGAGTTTTAATTTTGTGTTTTGATTTTATAAGGGTTAAAAAAATAATAGCTATACACGAAAACACGTCTGAGATATGCTTTTGTTATTTGTATATATGTTTCGAGTCAAGTTGATGATTCGGGGTGTTTGTTTGTGGGGGGTTGTGGTGGAGTTGGGAGTTGAGATAATTTATGTGACGAAGGGATTACTAGGTTAGAAATGAATTTGTGTTGGATTTGTTGGATGATGTCGAGGCTGTGATGTTTTTTATTGTTGGTGTAGTTGTTATTGTTGGTGTATTATAGCAACGGTGATGATTGTTTGTGGTGTAAGAGTCTGTTTTGTCTTTCGTTTTTCACTTTTCTGTTAGCTTGGACTCTTTGAGTTGACCGGGTCAACTCGGTAAATACCGAGTTGACTCGGTTTGTGTTTGTGGTTTAACAAGACGCAACCAACACAGCAAAACGCAACCCGTCTTGGTAGACAAAACGCAAGTTTTCAAGAAATTTTGGCAGCATGTCGTTTCTATATTCTTTATATAGGGTCTTCAATCAGGCAAAACGCAACGCCAAACCGCAACCACCAAAACGCAACCAACGAAACGCAGTTGACCAGTCAAAACGCAGTTGACCGGTCAAACCGCAATGAGCTGTCACTTTTGTACTTTTGTCTTTTTCATCAAAACGCAACCAGGAAAATAAGCATCAGACCCAGATTTGTTTTAAGCTTATAACTTGACTTTTAAGCACCAAAAGTAACTGTGAACCAGATATAAGGACCACAAATCAACAACAATAACACAACCATTTCATGACTTGTTCAAAAAAAATCCACGATGAACAGTATATGAACAGTAACATGACATGAACAGTACGAGATGAACAGTAACAACAAACAAATGATACGACACACCCCTACAGCTCTGATGCCAATTGTAGATAATAAATAACATATAAACACAAGGAATTAAAACTGATATGGAGATTAGGTATAATAAAATAAATGTGTAGCCATATTATTAGAGAATAAAGGAAGAAAGATAGGAAGATGTGTGTGTTAGGGAGAAAAACACACACACACACACTTTTACAAAATGTGAGCTTCACCCCTCCATGAAAGTATGAAGGGGGTATTTATAGTCCTAGTGACATACAACTATCGTAGCTAGTCATTATTAGTCCCTACGTGTCACGCTATAAATGAACTAATGTAATTCCGGATATGCAACCATATTTTAAAGCTAACACTAACATAACTCGAGGAATGTCTCACGAGGCAACCTATCATTCAACTCACATTTATCATTCAACATCACAATGTGAGTTGAACGATGAAAGCATAATACAATAACTAGTGATGAAATTATGATTTATATCCAGGTAAGTCGATCAAAACTAAAAACATTATTACAATGGGGTGCGATATGTACCCAATTTTATTTTTTTGTTGTCAAAAACAAATCCATCAACTAATTATAAAAGTATCTTTCATGATTACAAACTACTCTTACTAAACAAATTGAGGAAAGTATGAAGCATAAGCTCATTGAACCAAAAGTCAACACACACATTCGTAGCAGCCATGACGAGTAGCATCACCAAGCCCCCTTTCAACAAAAAACCAATATCCTTGTTTGTCCATCTGCTATAGTTGACATCCATCTATGATCCACGGCATCATACTTTATTATCTTAAAAGAATACAATATACAACAATCAGTTTGTGTCGATTATTAGAGATAGACTATGATAACTAACAAATAACACAACAGATACATAGAAAGGAATAGATGATGTGAAAAGCGCTGTAAAAGAGAAAGTAAAAATGACTTTAGATTATTAGAGATATCCTGACCTCTATTTTTCTTCCAACTGACGCAGAACTGACTCTGCAAAGTTTTGTTGCCTGCACAATATTGCAGACACAAATCATATAAGAAACTTTAGCCAGTTGTATAGTTTATATGAATCACAGAAGTTCAACTTACTTGCGTTCTCTATGTTTTGGGCTCGGGCGAGAGTATTTCAAGTATCCATCCCAAGGAACCATCTTAAGACCTGCACGAACGGAGATGATTTGCCTAACCCTGAAAAAGAGAGAGTAAAAATGACTTTAGACACTACTAAGTAAAACCTCTCGATGTATAACGAGTTATAGACAAAGCTATCAAACCTCTCTGCAAA
>BQNB010019072.1:2354-67337 GCA_026074375.1 Tanacetum coccineum
CCGACATTCTTACTAAACCCCTTAAACGTGAATCGTTTAACTATCTACGTCTTGGTTTAGGAATGATGGAACATATTTCATAAATCGTGTTAGTCCAGTTCTCCTTCTTCTAGTCCGCGTTCTATTCCGCGTCGTGACAATTTGACAACTTCATCCGAAGCTTGTTAAATATTTTTAATTTGCGAAATGCCAATTAATTAGTCACTCTTCCTTGTAAATTCGTGTCAAAATTTAAAAGTCCAAAAATCTATAATATGGGCGGCCCCCATATCTCAGGCAGCCCAAACCATTTTCAGGCGCCCCCTGATCGATATGGGACCGCCACCAACAGACACCTATTATCTGCACATTGTCAAAAAATTTCAAATCTCAAAACCAAACACCCCCTCTTCCTGTTGGTGCGACGAACACAAAACCAAAACTAAAAATCAACCACTAAAACACAATAATTGAAGATCAAATCAACATTAATAATTATTCCTAACATCATAAAGATCATCAATTGTAAGTCATTTTATCTATTTTCTTTCAATTTGAGTCTAGGATTCATGATGAACACAAAAATTAAAATTGGGGATTTTCTATTTTTCTTTCAATTTTGTACAATTAGGACTACTAGGATATAATGTATAACTAATATGTTTCCCTTAGACATATGATTTACATATACTAGTGAGTTTGTCAAAAAATTAATTTCGAACCAAAACCCCAATTTTATTTTCAAATCACTCACGTTAGGAACATAATAAAATTGTTGTTATGCATTGTTAATACAACTTAAAAACGTTTTTAAACACATGCATAATGATCTCATGAACAAAATTCGAGATACATAATTCATATGTATTTTTCGACATGTTTGGATGAGCAAAATCATATTAAGGAGCGTTTGGGTTAACTCTTAGGATTCTATTTGTAGGTAGAGTTAATCGTTACTCCACATTTGTCACATTTAGGCACACACTAGACATATCTTTAAATGGAGAAACCTCACTAAAGTTATCATTTTCGTTTCTAGGTGAAATGACTTTGGAAGATGAACTACGGTACACCAAATCATACGTTCCAACAATCTCAAATGAAAATCTATTCCTAATATCTTAAAACCCATCATTCAAAACCTAGAATGTAGGTCAATTCATGAAGGTCGTCCTATATCTTCTAAATCAACTAAACATGATAATATTCAAATCCTTTTTCAAATTATCAAACTTCTAAAAATATATGAACTCCACGAAGGGATCTGCCCAAGATTTCTACTTGAATTTTACTCCTCAATAGAAATCACCAGAGACAATGATCAAAATATCTTTTTAACATTTTGGGAATTAAAAGAACATTTAAATTTTCACTCCAGTCATTTGCCTCGATTCTCTCCGTTCCATGTGAAGGAGAATGTTCTTACTCTGAAGATTCGTCTCTCGACTCTTTGAGAATTAATCAAGAGTCAAACACACCTTATCAAATACACATTCCAACACCAAATGAAATTATTCAATCAATCACAACAACAGATAAACCAATTATTTTCAAACAAAATTCTCAAAGAAATAACTTTATCATGATATGAATCTGGAATGAAATTCATTCCAAGACAATGCCTTTGGCACTCAAAATGACTCAAATTTTCTTCATGCATCATCATGTCACATAATGTAATGTATTCTAACAAGTACTCCCTCCAACTTTGCCTATTTTCTAACCAAACGAGTTGAAAAGATTAAAACTCAACCAAACTCTCCAATGCCATATGGAATGATTCTAAATCGTCTATATGATCACCTCATCAAAATTAATCTTCATCTACAAAAATCAAAATAAATATCATACTGGACATCCATGAAACCTTGGGTTTATCCTAATCATATTCAAGCAATTATCTCCATATCCTCTAAAGAAGATTCCAGTAATGATTCGGCTACTAGTTAAGATATTTTCTAACTATTATTGTTAGACATATGTACTATTATTATTGCTATGTAATATTTCCTTAACCTATATCTCAGTTATTCTAGTACGTGTATAATTTGTCTTAGTTATTATTTCATGATTGCTATATGACATCTCTTAGGCATTTATGTGACTTATATGCTATTACCTAGTTAAATTGCAGGCTTTTTTCTTTTCTTTTAGCTAGATTATGTGATTCCTGAATGATGGGAAATGCCACAATCTACCTATCCTTAGGATATTCTAGAAAAACTAGCAGTCATGGAGAATTTTGTAAGTCTCCAGAAAACGGCCCCCATAAAGGAGGGCAACCCCCTAATATATATGGGACTGCCAAATGTTTATGGGACCGCCATCAGGGGAACCACATAATTCTCCTGTCCCCTCTTTTTTGCAACTTTGACCCTATTTCCTTGAGATTAATCTCCAACAAGCCATTGAAGCCACAAATCCTTCACCACCAACTTCACCATGTGTTCCTCCAGCCACTTTAGATCAAGTAAACTTTCACTCGGGGTTATGCCATTGTTGCTTGCTAACTCGGGATCTATTTGATATATTGAGAGATGATCTCAATCGTATCAAATCTATTATCATTGGTCCTTCCACTCTATTCCCCTTCTCAATAACAACCTCCTCACCATAATTAACCACTTTAGAATGAAAAATTCATCTCAATAATTACACCCTCAACATTTGCTCATGCATCTTCCTAAATTTCAAGAATTACTTGTTTAGATCTATTGCATGTTGCTTACTTTTGTATGTCTTCTATTATGTGTTGAATGAAATTACTTTATGGTTGAATTGCATGTATTGCTATGGTGTTATGCTTCAAAGATATTTGTCTTGCACTTGTACTTCTAACCTTGTTTTGTAGCAAACAAATTATTGTAAGATCGATCCATTGGTGCCCTAAATGAGGGGAGGGCCCACATCAAGGGGGAGTCTTGATATCGTCGATTTCTATCTTTCCTCAACAATTCGACGATCATCCTTTTTGAATTCGACAAAAATGGGGAGAAATGGAACCAAACTCATTAATAATTTGAAACTTTTAATCTTATATAAAATAAGTTTATATTTTGTCATCATCAAAAAAGGGGAGATTGTTAATACAAATAATGTCTAAAAATGTTATTAATATTTTTTGACCTCTCAACGTTTTGATAATAACAAAATATAAAAACATTTACGATAAAAATAAACGTTTACAAATTATTAATTGTAAAACTCCATTCCTAAGATTAGTGATCACTTAAGGTATGGAAAAACAAAATCATTAAGCATGATTAGTGATCAAGAAAATATTTTTCTCTTAACCATCACTTTTATTCTACAAAAGTATTTTCTCAAAAATACATATACAAAATATTTTCTAATTAAAAGAAAAGTTTTATTTAAAACTTAAATTTGAATTTTAAATTTTTCCTCCAAAATGGAAGGTTCCATATCAGATACAACATTCCCCACAAAATGACAAAAACAAGAGCGTAGTCTACAAGGTATCCCCCTTATAGGCTTGGCAGCCCCGGATATATCTGGGACCATTGGGACCGCCCCCAGTTATCGTTGGGATTTCCTGTCTATAAGTACTGCTCCATTCCTAGCAGAAAAACATTCCTCTTTGCATGAAACATTTCAGTCTTTTCTCTCTCTCTAAATACCTTCTTTCTCTCACTAAATCTCTAGATCACTAACACTCTTTGATCTTGTTTCAAGTGATATAATCTCTTTTTCTCATCTCCTCTCTATCAAGTGCAAGAAAAGAACATTCGTATTCGCCAAGAAACAAATTGTTATTTAGTGATCTCTCCTCTCTTCTTTTAAGTACCAAATATCTATTTTAATTATCTTGTGTTATTGGGTGATTCGGATTGTGTGTAAATCCGATTGTGTAGATCTAGTAATTATGTATATCTTGTGAAGTGGTAGATTGGTTCTAGCTAAGATTAGGACTCGACATTTAGCTTAGTGTCGGAAAATAACGTAAACGACATGCATTTTCTCCGCCTAAAGGGAGCTTGTTGACATAGTGAAATCTCGAGTAGGATACTTCGGTAGTATAGTATTGGCGACAGAGGTTTCTCCTTATCCAAACCATATAAAATATTGGACTCTTGGTTTTGATTGTTCATTTTCCTTATCTCTTATATATTGTCATTGCTATTTATTCTTAGCTTAGATTGTTTATATTGTTAGTTCTCTATAGTTGATTGTTAGAACCTAAAAAAAATGTGGTCTGGGGGATTGGGTTACGGATGGCTCGAATCTATCATTTAGAAGCAAACTTTTAAAACGTAAAAAACCTATAAACCTATATAACCCCCCCCCCCCCCCCCTTCTAGTTTCCATAGAAAAGTCAAGCACCTGAAATGATTATGTATTTTATCAGGATGGTAGAATACCAAAATAATGTAAAAGTTAAACAAATCAAAACTAATAATGGGACTGTGTTTAGAAATCATGATCTTGAGAGTTTCTGTGATGAGAAGGGAATTTCTTAGAATTTCTCTTCTCCCTATACACCTTAACAAAATAGTGTAGCTGAAAGGAAAAACAGAACTCTCATTAAGGTTGCTAGAACTATGCTAAATGGATCAGTACTTTCTAAGCATTTTTGGACTGAAGCAGTTAGAATAGCCTGCTATACTCAAAATAGATCAATCATTATCAAAAGTCATGATAAAACTCCCTATGAAATATTTAAAGAAAGAATTCCTGATATCGGCTACTTTCATGTGTTTGGATGTCCTATGTTTATTCATAACCACAAGGATTATCTTGGCAAATTTGATGCTAAAGCTGATGATTGATATTTCTTAGGATATTCTTTTGTTTCAAAAGCCTTCAGAGTCTTTAACACAAGAAGACAACAAATAGAGGAGACTTATCATGTAACATTTGATGAAAGTATTAAACCCATCAGGTTTACCAATACCTTAGTAGATGAGATAGGAATTGATGATTCCTCTAGATATTCTCCTGAAAAAAGAAAAAAGAAAACAAAAAAATAAAATATGGAAAAAAAAAAAAAAAAAAAAAAAAAAAAGATGAAAAAAAATAAAAAAAAAAAAAAAAAAAAGAAAAAACAAAAAAATAAGAAAAGAAAAAAAAACAAAAAAAAAAAAAAAAAAAAAAAATAAAAAAAGAAAGTAAAAAAAAATGAAACAAAATCCTGAAAAATGACAAACAAAAAAAAAAAAGAAAAAAAAAAAAAATAAAAAAAAAAAAAAAAAAATTAAAAAAAAACAAAAAAAGACAAAAAAAAAGAAAAAAAGGGCGAAAAAAAAGAAAAATAAAAACAAAAAAAAAAGAAAAATAGAAAAAAAAAAGAAAAAAAAAAAAGAAAAAGAATAAAAAGAAAAAAAAAAAAAAAAAAAAAAAAAAAGAAAAAATGAAAAAAATAAACAACAAAAAAAAATAAAATAAATAAGAAAAGAAAAAATGGTTTGTTACAAAAAAAAGATAAAAACAAAAAAAAATTTAAAAAAAAAATGAATTTTCTTTAAGAAGATATGATCCATTAGACATATCAAGTTAATTATGATGTCTCATAGTACATCATCCCTCATGGTCGTTCACACACTGAACATACCAAAAAAAATCATGTCCCTAAAGTGATTGTTCCAAATGAGCCTGATACACCTCACACTGAGGATACTGAAGGTCCTCCTGATCCAATCAACACTGAAGGGACACATGACAAAATGTTCAGAATGATCAAATGATCACTCAACCCACTGATGTACCATCAGGGAACAATACTGAAGTTTCAGAATCCATTACTGAACCTTTAGTCCTTGATGTCACTCTGTCTCACATCATAAATCAAGCCTCTACAAGTTCTCATCCTGTTCCTCAGGATAGATGGTCAAGAGATCAACACATTGAACTTGTAAATATCATTGGTAATCCTGGTGAAGGCATGCTTACAAGAAGCATGGCTGCCAAGCTTACAGCTGCCTCAACAAGTGAATGTCTATTCGCTGATTTTCTCTCTGAGATGGAAGCTAAAACGGTTTCTGAGGCACTGAAGCACCCATGCTGGATTGATGCCATGTAGGAAGAACTGAATCAGTTCTATAGAAACAAAGTATGAAATCTTGTTCCTCTCCCTTATGGAAAAATAGCCATAGGTTCCAAATAGGTATTCAGGAACAAGAAAGATGAGCATGGCACAACGACAAAGAATAAAGCAAGACTAGTTGCACAAGGGTATAGTCAAGAAGAAGGAATTGACTATGATGAAACCTTTACACCAGTGGCAACAATGGAAGCCATTAGGATATTTCTTGTGTTTGCCACATACATGAACTTCAAAGTTTACCAAATGGATGTCAAAAGTGCCTTCCTGAATGGTAAACTAAAAGAAGAAGTTTATGTCAAACAGCCTCCTGGCTTTGAAAGTAGTGAGTTCCCTGACTATGTCTGTAAACTTGACAAAGCTCTTTATGGGCTAAAACAATCACCAAGGGCATGGTATGAGACTCTCTTACTTTCCTTATTCAAAATAAGTTTGCCAGGGGAAGAATAGATAACACATTGTTTATCTATAAGTTAAAAGGAGAAGTTCTCCTTATTCAAGTGTATGTAGATGACATCATATTTGGCTCAACAAGTTATAAATTTTGTAAACAATTTGAGAAACTGATGACAAAGAAATTTGAAATGAGTATGATGGGTGAACTCACCTACTTCCTTAGATTGTAAATCAAGCAGGATGACAAAGGAATCTCAATTTATCAAGAACAGTACACCAGGAACTTACGCAAGAAATATGAAATTTCTAATAATTCCTAAGTGAAAATACCCATGGTTCCTCCAAACAACTTAGGTCCTGATTTAGCTGGCAAATCAGTTAATGAGACCTCATACAGAGGAATGATTATGTCACTGATGTACTTGACTGAAACAAGGCCAGATATCCAATTCTCCACAGTCCTATGTGTAAGATATCAGTCCTATCCAAAGGAATCACATCTAATAACTGTGAAAAGAATCCTCATGTACCTGAAAGGTACTCCAACCCTTGGTCCATATTATCCAAAATGTTGAAGCTTTGATCTCAAAGGATATTCAGACTCAGACTATTGTTGGTTGCAATATGGATAGAAAAAGAACCTCAGGTGCCTGCCAAATACTTAGTGGAAAATGGTTTGTTGGAGTGCCAAGAAACAACAGTCAGTGGCTATGTCCTTAGTTAAAGCTGAATATGTTGCTGTTGCTGGGTGTTGTGCAAGTATCCTCTGGATGAAAAGTTAACTCAGTGACTATGACATCCATTATAAGATGGTACCCATCTTTTGTGACAACACTAGTGCCATTGCAATATCCAACAATCCAGTACTTCACTTAAGAACCAAGCATATTGATATTAGATATCATTTCATCAAGGATCACATCCTTAAAGGAGATATTAAATTATATTTCATCCCCACTGAGTATCAGCTAGCTGATATTTTCACTAAACCCCTAGATGAACCTACTTTCACTAGACTCAAAGCAAAATTAGGCATGTTTAATATTGATTAATCAGTCGCCCTGATTAATCGTATTCAGTATGGCGTATATTCTTCTCCCTAAAACCATCTCCCTGAAACCCACATGAATCCCATGACACTAAGGGACACATTAAAAGTAGTAACTAAAAGCTCCCAGTATTTAGTTACTTAATGTCCTAAGTTGGTGACTGAACACATTAAATAAGGAACAAATATTCCTTATCTAACTGTCATCCAATAGTCATGGGCCCCCACTTCTAATTTCACTCAATTAACCCCAACATGCATTTAATGCTCACTCCCATGCACATAATCTATTCCCAAAATGTCTAATCAAAAGACTCGTGACCGTTATCCATACATCACGAATGCAAAAGTGAAAGACAACAAAATGGCTAAATTGTAGCCGTGAAAGAGGGAAGCGTGCAACTAGTGGGTTATAGCATTAAATGCGTTCCCAAAACAATTTTAACTTTTTCCAAAAAAATAAAATTTTAAAATAATCAAAACCTTTTCACACACCCTTTATAAATACCCTTCATCAAAACAAGAACACACACACAAATTTCCAAAAGAAAATAAACTCTGCTCAAATTCTCTCTCAAAGCAAAAGTGGGTGTTCTTTAATTTTTCCGTAAAAAAAGCTTATCTCTTAATCAGTTATTCATTGCAATACCTCTTTCAAACGTTTGTTTTGGTCAATCGTGTTCCGTACAAAGATATCCATCTTCGTATAGTCTCTTTTGACAACATATCACGCATTTCACGGCAGCGATCAAGTTTGAAATAAACTTGTGACCATCTGGTGTGTGGTATTTTACCATTAAAACCTTTTTGTTTTCAAAACATTCATCTAAAATGGTAAAACAACAAACAATCACATATGCTCCTCAATGGAACAACATGACTGTGGACGATGTGGTTTTTCAAACTAATAATATGGTAGGTAACTTTAACTACCCACCAAATGTGCCTTCTTACAAGCGAATAATGAAATTTCTACTAAATTGTCCTTTGAACAAAGATTTTACCAACTATCCCTTAGTGGTTTACTAGAACTTCCTTAGAGAGTTTTGGAGCACTGTTGTTGCCTTTGACCCTTTCCCATCAACTGATGAGCCTGAGAAACGCCCACTCAGAGAATTCATCATCAAGTTCTCAGTTTTAAACGGGCAAAGACCATTGACCCTTGATTTTAAAACTTTTTGTTCAACAACTGGCCTTGATTATAATAATGGTAAATTACACCTGAGGTTATGAAGAAAGAATTAGGCAAAATTTCCATCAACCCGACTTACCTAGACAAAACCCTAGTCCTAAAAAACTCTTTTCCTGTGGCTTGGAGAATTCTGCTCACCTTTGTGGTTCAGGTTCTCGACGGGAACTACTCCTCCACTAAACAAGTGAACTCCATCTAGCAGCTTTTAGCCTTCAGTCTCATCACGGGGACTGAGGTTGACATAGGGGAGATCATTTACAGTGATCTCGTAACCAATAAACTGAATAAGTCTAGGCTGAAATACGTTTCATATCCTAGATTTATCTCATGTGCTTTGCAAGTGTTACTGGGTTTTGACTATACTCAGGATAAAAAAATTAGGTTTTTACCCCCATCCTGAGTAACTCCAATTTTACAAAGGACCTATCTAAACTCACTGACATTGAATTGACGGCCCATATGATTACTATGAACAATCAGAAGGACTCAGTGTCTCCACCTCCTTTGGCTCCAAAGCCAAAGAAAGGGAAGTCTCAGACTGTGACTCAAACCTTTCCTATGTCACAGGGCCCTAAGGCTTCAGGAGCATTCTCTAAGAAGAGAAAATAGCCTGAGTCCTAAAAGCCACCCACTAAGACCAAGGTAACACCACCCAAGCCAACGGAGGGTTCTGAGCAATCCCACACAGTCTCCTCGGGCACCGTACCTGATCCCCAAGATCTAAAGTGAGACATACAACTCACTAGTACGAGATTTCCTTCCATACTTGATGAGGGCACTCGTAAATAAAAACCTTTGCCTAAGGGTACTGCTACTCACCCCTAAGACTTAGGGGGAAACAAACAACCCTTTGACAGGGACATAATCTCTACGACTCCTGATGAAGGCATGGCTAAAACCACACCGCATCCTGAAGGGTCACTTGTAGACAAAAACTCAGGGGGAAACATACCACATGCTAATATGGAACCAATACACAATCCTGTTGCTAATCCTTCAGGGACTGGTGCTAAGTACCAGGTGGATGAAACCCAGTTCACTAGACTGAGGTATCGGTTCCTGACCAAAAATGAAGGCAAGACTTCTTCTGAAGTGAAGCCGGATACTAAACCTCTATAACTCCAAACTTATGCTGATATTCAAGCCTTCCTGCTCTCTGATGATGAATAAGATAAAGAAAGTGATGAAGAGGAAGTGCTTGCTGCTGGGGATGACATAGATGAGGACCCTCAGGATGATGCAACAGTTAGAACTCCATCACCAGACCCAACTCAACCTGAGCCATCTTATGTTCAAGAATCTGCTTCTGTCTCATCCAGTCCTGACCTCAAAAAGTTTAACAACACCCTTCCTCTTACTGAAAGGTAATTGATCAAATATCTCAGAAAGATGTCCATAGTCCTTTTCAATAGAATCACTAAGAAACAATCGGAACAACATGAAGAAGCAGTAGTCTCCTACGCTGACCTTAAGGCCTCCATTTATCAATAATATGATGAGAACATTGCTCATAAAGATCAGACTGACAAACTTGTGGAAGACTCCATGAGCTCTCTTGACAGAAGCAACACTTCCATCAGTAATCTCTACAAAGGCCTGGATGTCATCACTCAGCTTCTCAAAGACATAAATAATGCTGTCAAAGATGACCCTATTACAAACCATAAACTAAATGAAGCCACATAGACTTTTGCAAGAATCTCTTCCAACATCATTGAGGTACTTTCCTTAGTAAAAGGGCTCTGATTTCTCTGCACTTCTATCCACGATGAAAGATCTTTAGCCTCATGCTCTTAAACAAGAGGAAGCGTCAGCTTCCTGGATAAAGTCTTCTACCAATATGGCTTGGATTCTTAGCTCAAGAATGATTGCCGTTGAAAACTCTTAATTACTCTTAAACGTAAAGTCTCCGCTCTCAGGAAGGACACTTCAGAGATCAAATCTATGATGGCATAGATTTATCAAGCCTTCAAATGACAACCCTCTTCAGCTCCCTCAGGCAGTCTCACTCCAACACTTGCTCTCACTCACATTCCAGCAAATGTTGAGGGGACGAATGGTACCCACACTACCACTGAAGAAACTCCTTCTCACACTGAGGGGGAGACTGGAGACACAACAATGGCAATTCCGAAATCATCAATTCATCCCACTGAAGTCCAACCAACTCATGATCAACCAATCACCTCTGTAATCTCTTATCCTGAAAGCTCTCATGCAACTCCAAGAATTGATAAAGGAAAAGGGATTGCAACTGAGTCAGATGAGGATCCTTCAAAGAGAGTGGTGCCTGCATCAACCATCATTCGTCCTGGCCTTCATGAACCAGTTAGAGTTGAATTCATGATTAATGGGAAAATTATCTACCTCACTAAACAAGAGATTTAATATTACTGGGATAAAGAGGAGAAAATGAAGAAAGATAGTGAGGAAGCAAAACTTCTTGATATGTCTAGGCCTGAAGTAATTAAAGTAGTGCAAGAAGAGGCTGAAAATATTAGACTTGATCTAAGAAAAATTATAAGTGCAAAAGCAGGTGAGAAGTTCAAATAGTCTTAGGATGCTGAGCATGGAGTCCTTAAGAGAGAGCACTCTAAAAAGGTTAAAAGACTGATAGAGCTCAATAGAAGGAGAGCTAAAGAATACATGTGGACTATGACAAACAGAATCAAGCCTGAACCTATCACTGATGTCAGAATCCATCCTAACACCAAGCATATTGTAGCATCTGTATTCAGGAACAATGATAAAAGAAACTTTGACGTTCACCAACCATTTATCACACCCCGCCAAGGTAGAAATGCAAGGCGCGACGAGAAAGGGAATCATCACAACATATTAGCGTCTATATAGAGAAACTAAATCATGAATAAAATACAAGGTATAAACACGTAGTGACATGAAAATACCCAAACACATCAAACAAATCCAAAAGGCATCTGACATTGAAATGAAGGCAGTTCATGCCAACGTCATGACATGCAAACATTCATACTTCCTAACAAAGCAAAACAAATAACATTCTCCAAAGCAAATAACAAAATCTAGATAACTAAACTTCCCCAGCTGCCTACGGTCCATCTAGCCACTTTTCCTAACTTTACTCTCATCCTGCTGAATACCTGAAAATGATGCTTATACGTCAACACAATGGTTGGTGAGAAACATAGGTTTTTAAACACTCATATCCAATGAGTTTCCAAAACAATTTAACCAATTCCTGCAATTATAAAACAATACGCTTGCACAGCAATTATGCTTACTTACATACAAGATAACATGTAATTTAATCTAAATCAAACACTTAAACACCAAGCAAACGACCTCAATCGCTCTTGGATCATACCAAAATCCCTATGATTTCCCCTAGCTCAGGCCACAGATACCCGCAAGTAACACTCCTGACTAGGCCATACATCAATATCATATCACATAACATGTAGCACATAATGCATATCAATCACATAATAGTCCATGCATTTACACTAACACATAATAACAGGAATTCAAAACTCAATTCAACACTTGCATCATTTCCATCCCAAGTTTAAAACACAATTAAAACTGGGACTATGTAACTCACCTAAATGCTCAAAACGCAGCTTCCAATTCCTATCATGCAACTATACAAATAAATAAACACAGTTACATGCGACCAAGCTAAAAGCTCTAGTCCATGTAACACACTTATGAAGGATGTCTAAGGGTTTGATTTACCATCATGGGTCACCCCGAAACCATGCCCAACCTTAACCACCTCATTAACACATTACACTAGTTAACTATAATTTATTCAAAAATGCAGAATTTTAGTGTATCATTACTAACTCAAAACCCTTACTTGCTGACCTTCATAAATTATACCAAAAATCACCAAAGTTTATTTATGAGTTTACTAACTACCTTGTGATTCCCAATTACTCATTACATGTACAACTATCCTAAATAAAATCCAACTTCAAAACTGTCCCAATTCGGATCTAATTGCACACTAAATTGTATGGCCCTAATTACCCTACTTAGACACATAATCAGAAGCTATCCTTCTAGGGTTTCTTTATTTTTACCCTCCTAAACATGACCTAATTCTGACCCGTATTCACTATTTTGACAACTTTTCTTGTAACCAATATTTAACCAACTTCCAGAACTCTAAATAATTTGAAGCCAGACTTTTTGGAAAACAGACTCTTTGAACTACAATTTAGGCACTGGAATCATATCAAAACACGTTTTTTACATCTAGATATCATCACCTAAACACAACCCTAAATTCTGCTCAACTCTAAATCATGTTCTAACGCAAACCTTAACATGCAACATGCATGATCATAACCCTATACTAACCCTAATCATTATACCATCATTAAAGTTCATATATAATCTGTATTTTATGTAAACTCTAGATCCATCATATTAATTGTTACATGATTTAAAGAAAACTAAACAACTAGGATTAACGAACATACCTAAACCTTGATTCCTGAACACTAAATCACCAACATGTTCTTGACTAAAAAAAAACTTTTTTTTTCTTCTTCTTGAGGGTTCGGCCGATCACAAGGGGAGAGGGAGAGAAAAAGTAATTTAGGGTTTTATTAAATTTGTATTTATACTAATAGAATCCTAATTGCAATCAAATTGTTTCCTTTTTTTTCTTTTCCCCTATATCCTGTCAAACACCCCTTTATTTATATATTTTTTATTTTTTTATTTAATTATTAATTTACTAATTATCTTCATTACCTTAAGTTCTCATAAAAATCTAAGCTAATTTGGGTAAACCTTTTTACATAAACGCAACTTACTAAACCTTCTAAAAATAACTTTTCATTTCACATTTCACATTCTATATTTAGAAAGTTTGCTACAAACTTCTATATTTCACTCACTTAGCTTATTTCCATCATGATACATTTCCCATAAACGCTTAACACAAAATCATGAAACTATTGACGTAGCATTGCATGAAATACGCCTTTCTTTTCCATTATCACTATACGTGAACAAATGGAATACTCATCACCAAACACAAACGCACTCAAAATGAGATGATCATATACCTTAAAATGATATCATGAACCTATTCAAACTACTTAGCACACATAAATTACACATAGCACACAAGAGTCACACAAATGAACTCTTAGCCATTTCTAAAGGTATCACTAACCTGATTAAATCATGAATGTTACACCATCAAGTTCTCAGACTTTGGAATCACTGAATTGGATGAATTAGGTCTAATCATACAAAAGAAAAAGAACTCTGTAGTCAAAGACTTGGTGACATCCTTGAGCAAGAGATATGAAATATTAAAGAAATTTCCTGAGGAACTTGGAATTCAATCTACTCTTCCTGCTCCAGTCCCTGAACAAGCCTCATCCCAATCCTCAGGAAGAAGGAGGAATCATATGGAACTTAAACCTCAAGTGAAGGTGCCTAGACTGAAGTGTAACAGGAGACTCCCTAAAGGAGTTCCTTTTTTCAACCATATGGTTATCAAAGAACCTGAATATGGGATCTTCTTCATAGATGTATTTGGTGATCAAGCATTCCAAAGATGGGATGATATCCACAAGGTTGGAGTGGACTCTTTTGTATCATACCTAGTGATGGCCTCAATGGTCAAGACTGAAGAGAATGCAATATTATCCCTGAAGCTAAGAAAGATGATTGCTGATCACCCAGACTAAGACAAGCTAAAATCTAAGAAAGTGAAGCTAGAAGCATTGGGATACCATGTAGAATGAAGCACTCCTATGATTATCTTTGTATTATCTTTTGTAATAGATGATAGGATCCTGTAATCCAATCAATGAAGTACTTTTTTTATAAGTATCCCTTAAATTGCTTTCTAGACTCAGTGTGAGAAGAAGCTGTATTTACTCACTCACATTGATAAACACTTAGGCTATATTTATATCCAAATAAGGGGAGATTGTTGGGCCAATTCAGTGCCCAATGATCTTTCACTTAGGATTTGAATACAAAATATCCTAAGTGTTAATAACCTTTAACTCTTAAGGTCACTAAGTGAATAGTCACTCAGTGAGTTACCTTTACGATGCTTAGCCTGAGTTTATGAGAAAGACTCTAGCATTCAGTGAGGCGGTTCTCGGTGAATGAAGCCTGAGCCAAAGAAGAAGGTGATAGGTTCAGTGAGTCATGGAAATAGACTCACTGAGCCTCATACGATCTCCAACAACTAAAAGACCCCGAAGATAAGAGACTGAAGAATAGGCGGGATAGTTTGAAAGCAGATAAGTCCAAGCTCTTATCTCTAGAAGTCAACTTATCCTGAAGAGGGTATAAGACAAATTCAGTGTTAGGAACTGAACTTAGAAAGAGCATTTGTCCCATGCTTAGAATATATATTGTAATAGGGACAAAACAGTACACACATAACTAACCTATTAGATCTAATATAAGTGCTCAACACCCAAGAGGTGTGACCCTACCTAAGTAGTATAAATAGAACTCTTGTAATGGAGTAGATGTTAAGTTTGTGCATTCAAAGTCCTATCTTTCACAAACACACATCTACTCCTCGAAATCTACTAAGTCCCTGAGCAAGCTTAGTTGGTTAGCGTAGTAGTCAACTTTGCATAACACTTTAGGTTTATGCAAAGTTATTAGTGAGTAGATCACACAAACATATTGTCATTCAATCCCCATTGTATTTCCGCATACAATGGGGTATAATTCTTAAAAAAGAGTTAAAAGTTGAAAAGTTAATTTTGTGTCTTTTACTTGCTATTTACATTTACGTACACAAATCTTTTCAAACAACAATTTGTTTACTTTACTTGCATGCCATGAGTTAGTTAATGATAACTTTGTAGTTATTGTTCACTAATTAAGTGGGAACAACATCGACTTTTCACAATCCCTAAACTAAGCTTAAAGCAAAATCACAGTTAAATATAAGATTAGATGCTAACACTACTCATAAATTCTAATTGTTTAAGTGTAAACTAACTTTTCTCTTCCATTATTCCAAAATCCTTTAAGGATATTTATCTAGATAATATAATGTGAAACGAGATCACTTATTTAAATAGATTATGGACTTATTATCATAAAGGTGGCCGGTTTAGACGACAATTAGTTTGAAATCCTTTCCTAAAGAGACGATATGGTGAGAATAAGGTCTACATTAATGTTTAAATTTTGCATGATTTAGGGGTTATCCTTTTTGTTTCATCTGAAACAACTCAACTACAAGTCTAGAGACGGAGGCTTTATTTAGATACCCCTGGAGTCAAAATTAGGCTTTATTATTATTATTATAATGAAACAATATTAGCCTTCAGTCGTTTAAACAACTAACACATCGACGTCTTAACTGACAGAGCTAGTAGTCTTATTTCGACCTTAGAAATTTCCTCGACCTTTTTGAAGGCTGCAACATTGGGCGTTCTAACCGACAAGATGCAGCAAACTTTTATTAGTCTCGGATTAACATTATTATTATTTTTACCTCCACCCTTTAAACGACTGCAACATCGGGTGTCCTAACTGATAAGAAGCAGTGGTCTTATTTTGGCTTCGATTTAGCACATTATTATTATTATTATTATTTAGCCGAATTTCAAGTCCTGTGGTCTTTTAACTACAGAGACATCGGGCGTCCTAACCGACAAGAAGCAGTAGCCTATTTCCCCACAACACTGATAGACCTCGATGTATACCTTAGTTTCATCAGAAGGAATCTCTACGAAGGGATCTAAACTAAGAATCACAAAAACCAAAGTAACTTTATTTATTTAACAATTATATAACATTTATTAAGCTGGTGGGAGAAAAAAGCCATAATTAACCTCTATGAGCTCTAAAGATATCCAACTACTCCACGCTTAGCATCCAACTTATATCTAGCTCTATCATTTTTTGTTTTTTGCAAAATTTTAATATTTAGCAAACGCTTAGTCTCGAAAGCTAAGGGGGGAGCTAGAGTGCATAACTCGGTCAAGTCAAAAGCTACCTAGTTCTACGGGCCTACTTATTCATATATCTATAAATAACTAAGATTTTTTTTAATTTTTTAAGCACAAAATAAAGCAATATTTAGGATATTTAGGTTAAAACGGGGTTGCGTGGGACACAGCAGGCACATGTATGAACACATTTCGACAGAAACCCCCCTACACTTAGAACCGAACATTGGCCCCAATGTTCAAAAATTTCAGGTTTTACCCCCACACTTAAGAACGAAAAAGGCAAATGCTAGTAATTCCAATCGTAAAAGGGGAAAAGCAGAAGATTAGAGACCGGATGATTGGATGATTAAAAAACAAGCACGGGTCCTCATGATCTTAAGGAATCCTACAAGCAAAACGGTATCACAAACCATAGAAAGAAGCACACCCCCACACTAGGGCTATAAAATCACACACTTATTTACTAAGAAAATGAAAGAAGAAAAGACACGGGTTGCCTCCCGAGAAGTGCAAGTTTATTAACGAGTCCCTAGCTTGACTTGCTCCCAAATTTAGTTGTCCTTGGCGGACAAATAGAGATCTAAGACATCCATAGTAGGGATGTATCCTCCATAGTAGTGTTTGATCCGGTGCCCGTTTACCTTGAAGTTAGAACCGTCAGGTTGGGATAACTCGATGGTGCCATATGGAAATACTTCAGCAACCGTAAATGGTTTGTACCAGCAGGATTTTAATTTGCCCTAGAAAATCTTCAATCTAGAATTAAAAATAATAACACGATCACCGATATGGAATTCATGGTTTTTGATCTTAGCATCGTGTATTTTCTTTGTCTTTTCCTTGTAGATCAAAGAATTCTCATAGGCTTGATCCCGAAGTTCATTTAATTCATTAAGTTGAACTTTTCGATGATCACTTGCAGTTTTTAATTCAAAATTAGCCCATTTTAAGGCCCAATAGACTTTGTGATCGAGCTCGATGGGGAGATGACAGGCTTTTCCGTATACTAGCTTATAAGGAGTACAACCGATAGGTGTTTTGAAATCCGTACGGAAAGCCCACAAGGCGTCATCTAATTTATCGGCCTATTTTGCTCAATGCTCGCCTACTGTCCGTTCTAATATCCTTTTTAAACCACGATTGGACACCTCCACCTGGCCAATTGTTTGAGGATGATACGAGGTCGAAAGCTTGTGTGTAATGCCATGTTTTTTAAGAACATTAGAAAATTGGTCGTTACAGAAATGCGTACCTCGATCAATTATAATGGCCCGTAGGGTTCCAAATCAAGAAAATAATTATTTTAAGAACTTAACAACCACTCAGGCGTCATTAGTGGGGAGCGCTTTCGCTTCAACCCTTTTAGACAAATAGTCGACAGCCACGAGTATATATCGGTTCTCTCATGAAGACAGGAATGGGCCCACAAAGTCGATGCCCCAGACGTCAAAGATCTCACAAATCTGAACATGATTTTAGGGCATTTCGTCCCTCTATGAGATTTTTCCCTGACGTTGACATGAGTCATAGTGTGTGACAAAGTCATGGGCATAGCGATATATGGTGGGCCAAAAAAAATCAGAGTCAAAAACATTCTTGGCAGTGTAGTTCAGGCCATGATGTCCCCCAGTAGGACCATGGTAGCAAGCTTAGAGAATATCCATATCTTCCTGCCCGTCCACACACCGCCGAATAATCTGATCTGCACTAATCCGAAAGAGATAGGGGTCATCCTAAAAATAATATCCAACATCCTTAAAGAATTTCTTTTTCTGCTGGGATGACATCCTTCTAACAAGCACATTACCCACTAGGTAGTTTGCAATGTCTGCAAACCACAGGGGTTCATTATTGGGATTAAGAGATATCATATTTAGGGACTCATGTGGAAAATTGTCATTCATTTCTATACCAATGAGATCCCCTTGATGTGGATTTTCTAATCTGCTTAAATGATCGGCCGCGAGATTCTTTGCTCCTTTTTTATCGCGAATCTCGATATTAAATTCTTGGAGCAGGAGAATCCACCGAAGCAATCTTGGCTTAGCATCTTGCTTAGAAAATAGGTACTTTAAAGTCGAGTGATCCGTATACACTATTGTCTTAGATAAGACAAGGTAAGACCAGAATTTCTCAAACACGTACACCACGGCTAATAACTCTTTTTCCGTAGTGGTGTAATGCGTCTGAGCATCAGATAAGGTATTACTCGCATAGTGTATAGGCCTAAAATATTTATCTTTTCTTTTTCCTAAAACTGCTCCTACGGCAAAGTTACTAGCATCACACATAAGCTTAAACGGTAAGTCCCAGTCCAGGGACACAAGGATAAGAGCCTCAGTTAACTTCTTTTTAAGAATTTTAAAAGAAGCAAGACACTCGTCAGAGAAGAAGAAGGGAGTGTCTTTTTCCAAGAGGTGGGTCATTGGCCGGGCTATTTTTGAGAAATCTTGAATAAATCTCCTATAAAAGCCGGCATGGCCCAAGAAGCTCCTAATCCCTTTAATCGTAGTCGGAGGTGGAAGTTTTGCAATCACATCCACTTTAGCTCTAGCAACTTCAATACCACTTTTAGAGATCTTATGGCCGAGGACAATGCCCTCTTTGACCATGAAATGACACTTCTCCTAATTTAGAACTAGATTGGTGTCTTCGCACCGTTTTAGGATCATATCTAAATGGGAGAGGCAAGATGAGAATGAATCCCCAAAGACCAAAAAGTAATCCATGAAAACTTCCATGGTCTTTTTAATCATATTGTGGAAAATAGCCACCATACACCTTTGGAAAGTCCCAGGAGCATTGCAAAGACCGAAAGGCATCATTTGGTAAGCAAATGTTCCATAAGGATAAGTGAAGGTGGTCTTCTCCTGGTCTTGGGGATCAATAGGAATTTGAAAGTATCCAGAAAAACCATCTAAGAAACAATAGAATTCATTTTCTACTAAATGCTCTAACATTTGGTCCATGAAAGGGAGAGGAAAGTGGTCTTTACGGGTGGTGTCGTTTAACTTTTGGTAGTCAATACAAACACGCCAACCCATGACCAATCTTGTAGGAATCAGCTCATTATTTTCATTAGTAATTACCGTCATACCCCCCTTTTTGGGTACGACGTGAACAAGGCTCACACAAGGACTATTAGAGATAAGGTAAATCAATCCAGCATTGATAAGTTTGATAACTTCTGCTTTAAGTACTTCATGGATTTTAGGATTTACTCGTCTCTGATGCTGAATAGTCGGTTTAAAATCATCTTCCATTAATATCTTATGGGTGCAAAAATTTGGATGAATGCCTGAATATCAGATATTTTCCAAGCTATAGCCCGTTTATGTGATTTTAAAACCTTTAGAAGTTGTTCTTTTTCCTCCCTCTTCAATTCTTTAGCGATTGTGACGGGTAACTATGAAGTTCTCTCTAAAAACGCGTACTCGAGATAAGGAGGTAAGTCCTTGAGTTCAAGATCAGGAGGATCATCGATTGAAGTTTTAATCTTTTCGGTTTCATTAATCTCAAACACAGGAAGAGGAGGAGGGAGATCATTTGAGATGTCATTATTTAATAATGTCTTAATAAGACGGATATCTCCATTCATATCAAATGATCCGTCATCGATATCCAGTGACATCGAATCATTGAAAGTAAGAAAAGTGTCGATCTCCTCTAAAATAAAGTTACTATCACCGAAGGGAGTAAGAGAAGGGGAGAGAGATGCGACCACATGGTCAGAAGAAGGAGTAGGACTGCCACTCATCGGATTAATTGACTTTTGAACATCTAGCACCTCATGGAAATGACCCTTGCATGTAATATCAAGAATGTCAATCTTATGGATTGATTCATTACCATATTTTCGAAGATATTTCGAGGTACTTTCAACGTTGAAGACTAATTTCTCATCACCAACTCGAAGAGTTACTCTTCGCCGTGTACGTTGACTAGAGCACATGCCGTCCTTAAGAAAGGTCTCCCTAAGATAAGAGGGACCCGAGGATCGACATCATAGTCGAATACAACAAAGTCAGTCGGGAATGTAAACTTTCCCACTTGAACAAAAACATCCTTGGCTATACCGGCTGGATAAGCAACAGTCTGGGTAGCTAACTCGAGGGTCATTCGAGTGGGAGTAAGTTCAGGAAGAGATAGTGTCTTCCATACAGAAAGGGGCATCAAGTTTATGCTAGCACCTAGATCGGCTAGGGCCATGCATGACTCAAGCCCATAGAAATCACATGGAATGAGAAACCTCTTAGTGTCTCCAAGTTTTTCAAGTAACCTTTTGAGGATTACAACTGAGCAGTTTTCATTCAAGGGAGTATTTGCCAGTTCAAGAAGTTTCTCCTTATTAGTAAGGAGATCTTTAACCATTTTAGCAAACTTAGGCATGTGAGCTAAAGCTTCGGCAAAGCTGATATTGAAGTATATTTTCTTAAACATTTGCAAGAAACTATGAATTTATATATCAGCTTTGTCTTGAAGCTTCTCCTTATTCAACCTCGACGTATATGGTATCAGAGGTTGATGCGGATTTCGCTCAGGAATCACAGGAGAAGAAACAGGAGCAGGAGGAAGCTCAGAAGAAGTAGAAGCGAGAGACGGCTAGACTACCAAAGGTGGGACTTGTGGTACTCTCGGTGAGTACATGGTCTGTTGTCGACCCTGGGTCTCATTCCACCTCCTTAGAAAAAGAAAAAGGAAGAGGAGGAACCGAGGGTCCAGCTAAAGTAACACCACTTCGTGTGGTGATAGCTTTAAGATCTTCCCGTGGGTTGGGAACGGTGTTGCTTAGCAACACTCCCTGAGGTCTCTCTTGGAGAGCCTTAGTCAACTTACCAATTTGAGTCTGCACAAACTAATTTGTGGCCTCTTGGTATCTTTTTATGCTCTGGTTTTGGATCAATAATTGTCTCAACAAATCATCAGTAGAAGATTGATTTGGAGCTTGATTAGCATTTTGTCCTTGGTTTTGATAATATCCCTGATTTTGATTGTAATTATTTCCATGATTGTAGTTCTGACCCCTATTTTGATTATACCCATGGTTATGAGAACCTTGATTATATCTATTTTGATTATGATTCTGGTTCTGGTTCTTGTTTTGATTATTTTGATAATTTCCTTGATTATTTCATTGATTGTTTCCCTAATTGTTCCCTTGATGGTATTGATTCTTTTAATTCTGATTATTTCCTTGATTAAATCCAGGTGGTCCGAGGTAATTATCGGAACGATAGCTTAGCAAATTACGATTACCTTAGGGTTGGTAAGAATTACCACCCTGGTTATAGGTACCCGTAGTAGCATAAACGTCCTCTTGATTGTAGCCACCGGTGGCTTGACACTCATAATAAGCATGTAAACCGCCACAAGTCTCACAACCGTTTTGTACAGAATTAACCGGTCGGTTAAAAGAAGAGAGAAGAGCTTCAACTTGCTTAGTGAGAGCGGTAACATGGGCATCTTGAGTCGAGCTCCCACTAGCACTTGCAACTTGAGGTTTGTTTCTAGAAGTTTGAACTTTAGATTTATTTCAATAATAGTCAAAGCTTCTTGGGTATTCTTTGTCAAGAAATTACCATTAGTTGCATAATTAAGAGAATCATGCTCAGATTGATTTAAGCTGTTATAGAAGGTATCAATCTGATGGAGAGGAGAAAAGCCATGATGGAGACATTTGTTAAGAAGATCTTTAAATCGGTCTCAGGCTTCACCAAATGTCTCACCGAATCTTTGTTGAAATCTCGTGATTTCATTTCGAAGATTGGAGGTCTTAAAAGGAGGAATGAAACGGTTAAATATCTTGGACACAAGATCGTTCCAAGTTGTGATAGAATTTGGAGGTTCTTTTTCTAGCCACGTTCGTGCTGCTCCCTCAAGAGAAAATGGAAATAACAACAGTTTAACAATGTCACTCGGAACGTTATTAAGTTTAACTGTTTGTGTTATTTTTGTGAATCGTCGAATATAAGAATGAGGATCATCGTTTTCAAAACCATGAAAAGCGATGGCGGTTACTAGATTAAGTAAACCGATCTTCAATTCGAATTGATTAGCAAGAATGGGGGTACAACGATTGCATCCCTTACACCATCGGTAGGTGCCTGAAGTAACTCCGTCATCGAGCGGAGGTCGGGTATCGGACCTTGCGGTGGAAGATATCCGGCCATATCGTCTTCTTCTAGATTAAAAAGGAGTGACGGTTCACTTTGATTTCTTCAACTTAATAATCGTTCGGGATCTTTAATAGGAGATAAAATTCGTCTAGCGGAATAACGTGTGCTCATGCACTATATAGAAAGATAAGATAATATATAGAAAAAGAAGAAAAAAAAATTGATTTTTAATAGAAAAAATAAAATGAAAATATTTTTGGATAAAAGAAAATAAAATGAAAATAGAAAATAAAATATTTTTGGATTTTTATTGTTTTTATATTTTTTTGTGTTTTATATTTTTAGTAGATACAAAAATAACTTTCAAGGAGAAAAGATCTTCAAGGCATCAACCGTGAAACAAAACGTGATGATTGTAACAAAATCTCCCCGGCAGCGGCGCCAAAAACTGATACGTACGAAACATGTCGAGTAATATAATATAGTAATACCCATTAGAAATAATAATCACTTTAAGAAAAGTAAAAAATTATTCTTCCGGAGTCGTAATCCACGTTGAGATTTGAATTGAAAACAATGTTTATGTTTTGAAGTAAAATGCTTAATTATCTTTTTAGATTTTTGGTTTTAGAATTTAAACTACTTTTTTAGAAAACTATTTTTAATACTAAAAATTATACTAAAATTAATATGAGAATTATGCTAGAATGATCTAAAAGATTTATAATATGATTATGCTTGCTAAGTAACGTGAAAAGTTTCTTAAGTGTGAATTAAGGTTTATTAATGAATTATTATCCTTAGAAATGACGATTTTCTCACAACGTTGGTTTCTATTGAAAATGATCCCTTAATAAGATACTAACTGCTAGATGTGTCATTTGATTATTTTCCGGATTTTGCCCTTTAAACAACCAAATGACAAATCTAAATAATCCAAAAAATTATTAATTAACTAAACCTTTTTCAAATCCACACTTAATTCTCAATTCACAATATCACATAGCAATCACAAATATAAACTACTCACTAAACATAATGATCAACAAAACAAATCTAAACATATAGAAAATGAAACCGAATTGAAGAACCGCAAATAAACGATAACCACCCGATTTAATAAGCTAAAGAAAATTGTCAAATTCTTTCTAGCTTATTAAACCCTTAAGCTCCACGCCTCATGAGTTGACCGGTACCAAAGTCAAAACACAAATCAACAAACTGTTAACTAAAAACACTTACTATTACAATTGCAAATTTCACTTTATCTGATTCTAATAAACAATAGGCCCAATAGTGAATGTAACAAACCAAACCATAGGCCCAATCGTGAGTTCAATAAACCAAACATAGGCCTGACAAATCAAACGCAACCCAAATAGCAATTAACACGCAGGCCCAATAACAATTCTACCAACCAATCGAAGGCCCAACTTTATACAAAACGCAATCCAAATATATTCAATAAGCTTAATTTAAGCTGACACAAATAAGCCAGAGATATTAAGCTACATGAACAACTTATAACTAGCTACCAAATAAGCACTTTGATCTAAATAGTCTAAAACTGATTAAGCAAATATTAATGATTACAAAAGCTAAACAAGGTAACAAGCAACCAAAAATTTAATCAACTAAGCTCAAACAAGATTAATGAGCTACAACGATTGTCAAATAAGCTAAATCGAAACTGATATCAAATAAGCAATACGAAATAAGCAATTATAACCTTAACAAATAAGCACTTAATCAAAACTAGATCTAATTTAAGCAACACGAGATCTAAACTATGAATAAGCTAGCGATAATAAACACTTATGATCAATAATCAAACAAAAACATTAATCGAATAAGCACTAATTAAGCAATCTAAATGATATCTTGACTGATGAGAATAAGACAAGACAATAAGCAAATGATTTAGAGAGTTAGAACCGAATAAGCACTTAAACAAAGCAAACTAATACATAGGCTATCTAGGTGGAAGAAATAAGCCTTTATAAACTTGAATCTAAATCAAATAATCAAAATAGCATCAATAAGCATGACATAAAACATAATAAGCACTAACTAGAAGCGAACTATACTAAGCCAAAATTGATTTAAGGAATATAAGCTTAGATCTAGGAAGATTAAGCCACAAGAGTGCTTAATCTTCTAGTAGAAATAAGCTGAAAAGTTGAATAGCTAAATAAGCTATATGATTAAGCACAAGTAAAGAATAAGCTAGAAAATACGAGAATGAATAAGCTCTTAAAATAAGCAACCAAAACAACATCAAACCTTTATCCAAACTCCATTATCATAAAACCAATAAGCTCGAAAATCCAGGTTGTACAATAAGCTTCTAAGTACAAATAAGCTACTAAAAATATAAATAAGCTAAAACAATCTAAAGAGAAAATTGTAAAATCTAAAATCTAATGATTCAAAAGTGAGGGGAGCGTCATGTTTTATAGCCAAGCCCAGGGGGTAGTTGTGTAAATTTCTCCACCGACCTAATTATTGAGAGCCAATCATTGGCCTTGAATCTGCCACCTTGTACTGATGACAAATTTCTGCCTTGATCCACGAATCATTGAGCTCCACGTGTCCATCTTATCTCTTTTAAAACGAGTTCTCATTTTCATTTCAACTCTAAACTGATTAATAGAAGGGGACACGCGTCAACTAATATGATGGAACAAATCGATAAGTGGGATTCACATGGGAGCTTTAGAGATTAATTTTATAGGGCAATTAGTATGACGTCAGCAGCAATATATCTCACTTTCATTTCCATCACAGATATAAAACATTAATAGGCCGGGTTTTGCATGATGGGCCTGGATTGAATGGGCTAACTTGAGCTATAGATAACATGGGTTGGCCCGGCCTATATTAATGGGTTACGGGCCAGCCCAATAAGCAATGAAGGCACCGTTGGACTCAAAATACCTGTTTTGAATATTAAGCACTCTTGAATATTAAGCACTCTTGATCGAAACGAACCCGAAAATACCCGTTTTTGCTTTATTTTCAATCTTTTTTACCTGCAAGACATAAAAATACCAAACAAACATATTTGCAAGATAATTATCCATATTTTAGTATTTTTAGTCCATTTTATAGTATTTTTGGGGTTATAAGTATGTGTGTTTAAGCACACATCAATGTATTATGTGTTTCTTGTGCTAAGAATGTGCTTATCCTATGTCATGATAATTTTCTTGCGAAATATAAATTTAAAAAAAAAGAAACGTAAGAAAAAAGAAGCCAGTATACTAGCCGACCGAAACAAAAAGTCAGTGCGTGGCTGCTCATACTGTGTGTGCAGGTGCATAAGGAATGTCGAATGTTAGAAATAAAGGCCCTTATGACACTATCCTAGAACAGTAAAATCAACGGATTTAAAGATAATACTATAGTAGTTGTTCTAAGACTATGTTTTTTTAGGATCGTATCAATTCTCTGTCCTTTAGACACTACACCCCCAATGTCCCAAAGTAAGATAGTTAATACGGATCACCTTTATAAGTGCCTAAAATAAAGGTCTCAGTGTCTTTTTCTATGCTAGATAGTATCACTTAGAAATTACATGAAGAAACAAAATTCAAAACGGAGTCAAATGTGGGCAAAAGTGGTATTAATTACACCAAAGAATATCAGTTGGTTACTTAATAAAATGATTATGATTGTTAATAAAAGTAAATCTACTATTAAAAACATCCGGGTTTTCGGGTGTTGCGAAAAATAGGTAGTTAAAAAATTGTTCGACTTTGGTAATGTACCACTTAAAGTATCTTCATGATTGGTAGGTTGTTTAGATCGTTCTGTGGATTGTTGATAAGTGGTTTTTGCTAAAAGCATATACCTTGATCGTTCACGTAAGGCTAAAAAAATTTGTAAGAAATTCAAGTTAACTGTCCGCATTTGGTGGAATGAGTAATGGGGGTATGAGATGGTGGCGGAGACACAAGTCGGACGAGGTGGGGGGGAGAGGGTGGGGGTGGATCGCTGACGAAATCTACTATTAAAACATCGGGTTTTGCGAAAAATGGGTAGTTAAATTGTCCACTTGTCCACTTATAGTATCTTCATGTATTGTAGGTTGTTTAGATCGTTCTGTGGATTGTTGATAGTGGTTTTGCTAAGCATATGACCGTGATCGTTCACTGCTAAAAATTTTTGTAAGAAATTCATGGGAACTGTCCGCTTTGGGAATGATAATTTTGCAACAATCACAGGATATGTCAATTATGTGTAAGGCTACATCATGATTTTTCATGTATATTATGTTGAGGGCTTAAGACACAATCTCTTTAGTGTTGGACAATTTTACGACGGTGATTTAGAAATTGCTTTTCGTTCAAAAACATGTTACGTATTGTTGGGAATTATAGATTTGATGATACAAAAGAAACAAGTAATGAAAAAAAGGATCAGAATCTTCATTAAAGAATTCAGCAAGCTGGTGGAGAATTATGGAAGATTTGGTCAAAGATATCAAAAGATGAAGATTCTGGAAGATCTCCTTAAGAAGATAAAGATAACATAAGATATTCCTTAATGTTTAAAAGATTTATTTGTTTATATCTTTATGTTAACTTCCTTTCTAAGTCATGATCTCTCTATATAAAGAGATCATAGACACATAGTTTTAGCATTCAGAAAAGTGTGTGTGTGTACACAAGATACAATGTAGACGTCTAGTTAGTTGGTGTGGCCTCAAGGTCAAGGTAACTTGATCCTGTTACAGACAGTTGTAACCGTTATATTCTGATCAAATATAATTGGGGCTTGGAGTGTTTGATAATGAAGAAACCTTGTTACAATATCATTGTTCTTATGTTAGTTCTGCTATACATATGTTATGATCAATGTTATTGTTAATCCTAGATATAGTTCTAAACAAACCGAGCTTAAACGATCTAAGGAGTTATTTAGAACTCTACAATTGGCATCAGAGCTACAGGGCTCTCAATCTAGGATCAACAAGGAGTTTTATGTCGAATTTATGAAGGAACAAGGTTTGAAAATTTTCTGTTTTTGTTTTTATGCTAATTTGTGACGGATTCGTGATAGCTTTGTGACACTAAAAAGCGTTGTCTGGATACTTAAAAAAAGGTATCCTTAAACAGTGGTTACAAGTTAGTACTGCTAGCATTATCTTTGAAGGTTAGTGCTGCTGCTTATGATTATTAGTGTTGCTTATGTTAAGTCAGTACTAAGCCTGTAAGACTTTAACTACAGGCCAAGTAATTGGTTAATGCTGCCAAATGAAGATTAGTGCTGCAGTTCAAGTTTAAAAGAGCTGCTATCACTAAAGGTTAATGCTGCCAGTTTATACTTAGTGCTGCTAGTATGATTAATACTGCTAGTATATTTTAAATGCTATCAGTATTAAGTTTTTGCTGCTAGGGTAAATTTAAGCAGTTACTACTGTTCGATTAAAAGTAGTTACTACTGCTTGGGCTTAAAAGATACTACTGCTAGCTGTGTTCTATATTGGATAACTCACACAGGATTGGATCTCGATTGGAACAGGATTTTAAATGTTATATGGCTAGTTTTGGATTTATTGTTTGAATTGGTTACAGAGATTATTGATTATTACCTATTTGAAGTTGAAGTAGAGTTTCATAGATTTGTGTTCTTATCATATCTTAAACGGCTTCCAGCGTTTAGAGATAACTTGTTCGTGCTTACAACGGTGTGATGAAGACTTGTCAGAATCTAGCAAAGGTGTGTGATTTCTCTTATGGTGCTCAATGCTCACATTTGCTATCACTTTGGTTATGTGTCACATAGAAGATGAGGATTTTTTTCAAGAGGTTGCGATCGACTTATATTTCATAGATTTATTTATAAGTTTGGAGTCATGTGGATATAAACAAGATATAAGACACAAGTTTAGGTTATTCTACTTTAACATCAAGTTTGTTATACTTAGTTTTCTTCATCAGTAATCATTACATCGAGCCTACAGAATTGAAGATTCAAGAGATGGTTAACATATGGGTTTTAGGGGAAGCTTATTGTCAAAAATGTTTAACCCTTAGGATTTGTTCATGCACCACTTGAGATGAAAGGTTTCATTACTATTGCTAGTTATTTATTACTACTGGCTATTTAAGTTTTTTACTAGCTAAATCCATTATTCTTATTAGCTCATGGATGGTAATTTAGACATTGGAAAGGCTGGATTAGTAGTGTAGTATAAGATTGTGTAAGTTGTAAATAATCAAGTTAGCTATCTTCAGAAGACCCCTATTGGATTATGACCAAAAGGGGAAAAAGATTACAGAGATAGGATTTGCAGCTTATTATGTGTGGTGACATGGCGTGGTCCATGATCTCAACTTCAGGGGAAGCATTGATTAAAGGATTTATGATGAAGTTCGTACAAGAACATGTTTGTTTTGTCATCATCAAATAGGGGAAGATTGTTGGGAATTATAGATTTGATGATACAAAAGAAACAAAAAAGGTAAAAGAAACAAAAAGGATCATAATCGTCAGTAAAGAATTCTATAAAGCTTGTGAATTATGGAAGATTTGGTCAAAGATATCAAAAGATAAAGATTCTGGAAGATCTCCTTAAGAAGATAAAGATAACATAAGATATTCCTTAATATTTAAAAGATTTACTTGTTATATCTTTAAGTTAACTTCCTTTGTAAGTCATGATCTCTCTGTATTAAATAGATCGTAACGACATAGTTTTTAGCACCAAAAAAAGTATGTGTGTGTACACAAATACAATGTAGACTGTCCTAGATACGTTGTGTAGGGCCTCAAGGTCAGGGCAACTTGATCACTGTAACAATTAGTTGTAACCGTTATATTCTAGATCAAATATAATTGGGCTTGAGTGTTTGATGATTGAAGATACTTGTTATAATATCATTGTTCTTATGTTAATTCTGCTATACATATGTTATGTTTAATGTTACTGTTAATCCTAGATATAGTTCTAAACAAACTGAGCTTAAACGATCTAAGGAGTTATTTAGAACTCCACACGTGCGAAATCTGGAAGGACATGATTTGCTTACAGGAGATCATGAATCCAATTTATATACTATCTCCATTCTCGATATGGCTGCTTCTTCACCTGTTTGTCTAATGTCCAAATCCTCTTCGACAAAGTCATGGGTATGGCACTGTAGACTCTCGCATCTTAATTTCGGTACTATAAACGATCTTACCAAACACGACTTGGTTGATGGTCTTTCGAAGTTCAAATATGGAAAAGATCACCTTTGTTCTGCATGTGAACGGGGAAACAACAAGAAAGCTTATCATCCACCTAAATTGGTTCTAAGTTCTCACTCCAAGTTGGAATTGCTTCATATGGATTTATGCGGTCTAGTGAAGGTGGCTTCGATCAATGGAAAAAAGTATATTCATGTGATCGTTGATGATTATTCTTGATTTACATGGGTATATTTTCTTCATTTAAAATACGAAACACCCGAGATAAGAAAGAAGTTCATTTCTCAAGTTCAGTTGAATTACGATGCTAAAATTCACAAGATTCAAACTGACAATGGTACTAAATTCAAAAATGATACTCTTAAGACTCATTATGAAAAGTTAGGCATTATGCAATAATTTTCAATTGCTCAAACGCGTCAACAAAATGGTGTTGTTGAACGACGCAATCGTACTCTCGTCGAGGCTGCACGCACAATGCTTATATTTTTACGATTACCAGAATTTCTTTGGGCCGAGGCTGTTTCTACTGCTTGCTTTACCCAAAGTCGATCAATAATTCATACAAGGCACAACAAAACTCCATATGAACTTCTTCTCAACAGAAAACCAAATGTTGAGTATTTTCATGTGTTTGGTTCCTTGTGTTATCAAACAAATGATCGAGATGATCTTGGGAAGATGAAACCAAAAGCAGACATTGGTATCTTTATTGGATATTCGGAAACATCCAGAGGGTTTTGATTTATAATCGTCGTACCAAAAAGATTATAGAAACCATTCATGTCAAGTTTGACTAACTCACAACTATGGCTTCTGAACATGACAGTTTAGAACCCGTTTCACAACAATTTATTGATGATGATTCATCAGCGGAATCAATGAATACTCTGTCCAAAAAAGATTTAGATAATTTGTTCGAACCAATGTATGACGAATACTTTGAGAAGAAGTCTTTTGATATGCCTATCAATTCCGTTATACAACAAGTTCATAATCAAGAAGACTCGTCTTTGACATCTTCAATTGGTATTGAAGCACACGAAGTTACTCCTATTGCAACTACATCTGAAGAACAAACTTCTCCAATCTCTTTGACTGTGGCTGATGAAGTCTATCAAGAAGACTCAACAGAACTTGATGGAAATATCTTGTTAACTCTGTATGATGCTTTAGATTTTTTTAAAGCCGAATCATTAACAAATCTAGACCCATCAAATATGCATGAGTTCCACCAAGTACAACCTTCAACACATATTTGGACAAAAGCACATCCTTTAGAACAAGTAATTGGTGAGCCATCCAAAACTATGATGACTCGACATCGACTTCAAATTGATTCTGAAGTATGTATGTATGCTTTAACCGTTAGTACCATTGAACCAAATAATATCAAAGAAGCTATGTTTGATCATTGCTGGATAGAATCAATGTAAGATGAGCTGCATCAATTCGAAAGACTAGATGTATTGGGAATTTATTCCTAACCAGATGGAAAAAATAAATTGCTGACCAATGGCTATGACGAATAAAATTGATGCAGAAATAATATTGCCATTCGAAAAACAAATCTCGTCTTGATTGTGAAGGGTTATCAAACAGGGAAGAATAAATTGATTTTGAGGAATAATTTGCTCCAGTTGCTCGTCTTGAATCCGTTCGAATATTCATTGCTTTTGCTGCATACAAAAACATCACAATCTTTCAAATGGATGTTAAGACTTCATTTCTCAATGGTCCATTGAAAGAGGAAGTTTATGTTTAAAGCCCCCAAACCTGATGGATTTTGTCCGATCCATTACCTTCCTGATCATGTCCTAAAAGTTGAAGAAAGCCCTACTCTCTCGGTCTCAAACAAGCTCCACGAGCATGATATGACAAACTGTCTTCTTTTCTGATTGAACGCCATTTTACTAAAGGTATTGTTGACCTGACTTTGTTTACATGACGTCACGGGGAGACATATTACTTGTTCAAGTGTATGTCGATGACATTATTTTTGTTCACAAATCTAGATATTCAAAACAATTTTTCAAATCTATGAAAAGTAAAAAACAAAAAAAAAAAAAAAAAAAAAAAAAACAAAAAAATAAAAAAAAAAAAAAAAAAAAAAAAAAATAGAAAACTTTGAAATGTCTATGATGGGTGAACTCAAGTTATTTCTTGAACTCCAATCACCCAGTGGCATATTCATAAGTCAGTCACAATATGCTATTAAGCTTTTAAAGAAACATGGTATGGATGAATGTGTCTCCATGAACATACCTATAACCACTAAGAGACTGGATGCTGATTTACAAGGCACTCTAACTGATCAAACGATGTATCATCGAATTATGGAGGGTTCATATCTAACAACCAGTCGGCCTTCTATATTCATTTTCACCTATTTTGTGCTCTTATCGCAAGCACATCGCTTGCAGTCAAACACCTCAAAAGGGTTAAACGGATCTTTTGGTACCTAAGACAGTCCTATAAAATGGGATTATGGTATTCGAAGGATTCCAAATTTGAACTAATTGCATATTTAGATGCAGACCATGCAGGATGTAAAGACGACTATAAAAGCACTTCAGGAGGCATACAATTTCTAGGAGAAAAGCTTCTGAGTTAGAGTTTCAAAAGGCAAGATTGTATTGCGATGTCCTCTGCTAAAGCTGAATATGTGTCATTGTCTGCATGTGTGTCACAGTCCATGAATGCGTACACAACTACTGTACTATGGATACATGTATAACAGAATACCGATGTATTGCGATTCAATGAGCGTTATCACTATTTCACGTAATCCGGTTCAGCATTCGCCTACAAAACACATAGACATCCGGTATCATTTTATTAAAGAACATGTTGAAAAGGGTACGGTGGAATTATACTTTGTCGAAACTGAATACCAACATGCGGATCAATTTACTAAAGCTTTTCCCAAAGAACGCTTTGAGTACTTAGTTCATCCCATTGGTATGAGATGTATGAACTCCTACTCAGTTTGAAAGATCTGGCAAAGTATCTTTTTGAAATAAAAGACATATCAGTCAAAACTTGTAAATAAAAAAAATTTTTTCAAAAGACCAAAATAAAAATTGTATAATTCAAAAAATCCAAAAAGATTTATTCATGTTTTTCAAAAATAAAAAATCAAATAAAAAATACAAAAAATGGAAAAATCAAAAACATAATTTAAACAAATCCCAATATGTCCTTTCTTCTCAATCAGATTCACGCGATTCGTTTTTTTCCTTTACCCATACTTTTTTGGTTCAAGACTGGAATCATGATCTGAAGGGGGATAATCCTGTCAAAACATGTGTTTTGTAATTGCCATTCATGTACATCAATTGAATTTAAAATTCATAGTGCTTTTAAAATTTAATAAAAACAATGATCTCTCAAAGATTTAAGAGTTTTATAAAAGGGTACACTATTGAAGGGGAGTTTTTAATTATTGTAAAAATCTGGACTTTGAAAAAAGAGAAAATATCATTCAAGGTCTAACTGTGCAAAGGGATCATTTTCTAGGGGGGAGTTTTTAAAAAAAAAATTCAACAAAATTCGGTAACAAAAACTACAAGGATCAAAATTGTCATTTTTCAATCCTAAATTCGAAAAGCAGAACTCCAGGGACTGGAACTGTCAAATTCCAAACTTGTAAACTTCGGATAGTATAAATAGGATTAAATTTCATTTCTTATTTATCTTTTATACGATTTCAAAATCGAGAAAGAAGAGTCACATCAGATTTTTGATTTTTAGTGTTCATTTAAAATGATCATTAACCTTCTTCTTCTCTAGAAACGTAGTGATCCATTGATTAACATTTCTGGAAAAGATTTTTTGGAATGATCATAGGATCAATTCAAACTCAGTAAAAGTTATGGTTTCCGAGTATTAGTAAGTTTTAAGAAATGATGATAGATTTAGATAGTATTTGTCATAAAAATGGATGTTCGTGATAGTATAAATTGCAAGATAGATGAGTAAAACCCAAAATAGCAAATTCGTGCATCACAAAAGTCAAAACTCGTTAGGATCTGAATTTCTTAAACAAGGAAACATAATAGCTAAACTTAAAACTGAGGTTAAATAACTAAGATGTTGTGTATGAAAAAGAAAAACATAAACAATAAACACATTTTTGATGAGTTTGTTTTTAAGAGCTCAAACTCGGAAGAGTCAAACTCGGAAGTCAACGTTTCAAAAGTCAAACTCGGTAGTCAAATTTGAAAAAGTCAAAATTTTAGTCTTAAAAATTTTCAAACATTTGTGAACAAGGGTGTGTTAATGATAATTATCTGAATGTGTTGTCTAAAGCTCGAATGTCTGTAACAAGATCAGTTTCTCATGTGAAGTTGAATTTCAAACGTTTGTGAACAAGTATCTAAGAAATTGAACACAATTGATTAAGTTTTGAGGAATTTTATACTTTGTGCCAAATGTGTCAATTCACAATTGTTTAAGTTGTCTAAGTCATGTCCAGTTTTGGCCCTTTTTTGCAATGAACAGAATGAGGAGTGAGTGACTTAGTGACCATTCAGTTGTTGAATTTGATGTGTTTGTTTACATAGTATAATATTCAAACAATCAAGAATTTCAGAATAACTAGAGTCTAATAATTTAATTTTCAATTGTTTAAGTGGTCTAAGTCATGTCCAGTTTTGGCCATTTTTTGCAATGTACAGAATGAGGAGTGAGTAACTTAGTGACCATTCAGTTGGTGAATTGAGTTTGATTGATTCTACATTATTCAAAACAATTGTTTTTGCACAAATGTTTTTAAAGAAAAAGTTCTCAAATTTCTGTTTTGTGTTAAAAATGGTACTCTTTCACAAAAAGTTTTAAGAATATGAATGATATCTCTTCAATTTCTCAAAATTGAGTCTATTTCAAAATCAAAGAGTATCTTCATCATTCTTGAAAGAGTGTCATTTCAAAAAGAATTTATGGTGAGGATATTCTAAACAGAAAGAGAGACAATGATAACGCTCCAAATATACATAAAATATCCCTCTAAAATATGTGAAATATATATGTTAACGCATGAAATATTTCAAAGTTTGGTTGTTTGTTGTGTAATAATTGTTTCAGGACTAAGAATGAAGAAAAGGACTAAATGTGCAAAAGAATCCTATTAAATGCACTAACGGTCGTTATGAGAAGAATTTAGAAGAGAATCTAATGAAGAATTAATGAACGAGGCTAAAGTACGGTGCACAATTCTTTTTGTGCGCGGTACTTCATAACGAAGTAAATGCAATTTAATTGTGCGGTGCACATCTCCTGTACTTACTCCAAAATCATAAATGAATGCAATGACTGTGCAACCTTTTACTCCCCTATTTTCTCCAACTGATGCACCATCTTTACCTATAAATAGGCCACGAAATTCAAGGCTAAGGGCATCTCATTCTTCATTCTAAATCATCTCTAACACACACAACTCATTTGTGATCAAGAATAGTGATTAGGAAAGTATTCTATGTGAATTGTTGAAGAATCACCTTATTCTTCATCATATTACAGGTAATAATCGAAGGAAGTTGTTGTTTGATCTTAAAAGGTTGTGTTAAGAAGTTGTTATAGTGGTTATAATTGAATTTCCGGGTTGTTAGAGTTATTGTTCAAAGGAAACTCTTGAGAATCAATATATTTTGCTATTGAGTTTGGTATAAACTCGTTTCCCTACTTTTATATTATAAATTCTGAATTGCTCATGCTTGTTATGTGTTTTGAATTGATGAATATGGAGTAGTTTAACATGTTTTTTTCGGGATCATGATGGAATTATGGATTCAACTTGGATAAACTAGTGAATTTTGGAAATTATCAATATGAACTTGACGTTTTTACACTTGGACTTATTAATCATCATTTGATCATCATTCTAGTCCGGATATAGGTCGAAAGACTCCGGCTAAATGCTTGATTTCCAAGTTGTTTGTCTATGACTACTAGATGCTAGCCTTGTGAGGATTGGCTTACAAAATGATCATTAACCAAGGGTAAAAGGGTTTAACGCTTAACCTCATGTCTAACGAACTTTGTTAAGAAAGTCCATATTCTTATTTTCCAAACTTGAATCGAACTTAAATCATTTTTCTAATCAAAAGTAAAGGCCGAAAGTATTTTTGATTATAATAAATAGACAATCGTTTTAGTAAAATACCCGTTTCTTTAATCGATTATATTTTAATTTTTAAACCCGTTATCATTTCAAGTTTATCCATATTTGTTCTCATTCCCCTAAACAAACATCATTTTACATCTTGAAGTACATTGAAATCTTTAGATCGTGACAGTCTATAAGATTTACCCCTTTCATAATATAATCGACCCTTTCTAAGAACTACCAATCCCGTAGAACGACATGGTCTTACCCTAAACCTATACTATAAACGGGGGTTTATACTTTACCCGTGTGTTAGTTAGAAATTGGATAAAACTAGTATTATAAATTTAAAGCTTTAATAACACATCAAAGTTTATGGCCCCGCTGCCAGGGATTGATTTCATTCTTGAATAAGTCATTTTTATATTGCAAACCTAAAATTTTCAAAATCGCCGTACAGTTTTCTGGCAAACTAAACCCATTTTTTACAGAATGTGGGCCACACATAACCATTGTGCGTCGGTTTTTTGCAAAAACTCAGAAGTACGCCGAACTTCAAGCAAGTACGCCTCACTTCTTTCCCTTTTACAAACAGAACAGTTTTTCAAAGGAAAAAAAAATCAAAACCAAAAACCCCAAAACCCCATAAACTATAATTTGACCATTTTGAAAATGTAGAATTTGTTCCTTGTGTTCATAGTAGTCAAAATCTAGTATTGTCGTAATTCGTACATGAAAATGATAAAAACCAAAAAGAACTATTTGATAGCTTGCTTATTTAAATTTCTAAATGCATGTGTATATCTCTTATTTGCTAAGTTTTGCTTATTTGACTTTGATATCATGCAAAATAAATGTAAAAATAAAAACTTAGAAAGAATTAAAAGATTTTATTTGATGAGAAATGTGCTTAAAAACTTGATACTTGATATGATTAATAGATATTTAGGATATAATAAAAATAAGAAACATATAAATGCTATAATTAAAATTTTTAAAAGACTTAAATCTCAGAAAGTACGCCGCACTTTCTCGGCTAAAACTAAACAAAATGCTTGTTTCTTCATTTTTGAACGAGAATTGCTTGAACTTAAAAATGCTATCTGTTGATTGATAATATGTAAATGTAAAAAGGTATTGTTATTTTGTTTTAACTAACCCACTAATGTTTGTTTTAATGTTGTCTTATTTTATAAGAGTTATGGATCCAAATTCGAGTCTAAAAAAATTTTGCTTAGGAAAAGACGTCGTTGTAATTTCGAGTGACAAAGTTGAAGGATCTGGAGACTGGAATTCTCCGGAATTTCAAGAGACTGCTAACAGTGGACAAAAGGAGGCTATGGTCTTTTACCAGATAGATACCGAAGAAGTTAGCGATAGATTCATGGCTCCTTGTTTTGTCAATGGGATGGAAGCTTATGATGGTAAGATTAATCTTGGAGTAGAGAAGAACATGATCTCAAATGAGTATGCAGTAAAGTTATGCTTGGAACATGAAATTAAAAGAGGAAACAAATTGGTTAAGAAAGAACTCATTGTTGCACTAACAGGTAAAATATACTTTGTGAAGTTTATTATCAACCCAGAAGAAGATGATGTTGAACTTGGGGTGATTTTCGGTAGATCATTCTTATGTATAACCAAAGCATTTACTGATTTTGGGGTTGGAACTGTCACAATATACCCTGATATTGATCCATTCTTGGAAGAAACCGAGGAAGAAGGAAAGAGCAATGATGATTGGGACCATTTGCTTAATTTTAACATAGATGATATACCACTATTGGGCAAAGAAGGACTTCCGCCATTCGTATGCAAAACGGGGAAGAGTAGCCGTAATAAGAAGCGGGCAATGGAAAACCTTAACTTTTTCTATCAAGATATAGGAACATCTTCATCAGCTGGTCGTCATTTACCTCAAGAAGAAGCAGCTAAAGAAGCAATAGCGATCAGAATAAGCCAAAAGTTTTCTTTATTAGAGGAAGAAAGGCTTATAATCGAGACAATGGCTTATCATGACAAATACAAGAAAATTCTCGATGAAGTTTAGAAAGACAAGGTGAAGTTAAATGGAAAGATTGTAAAAGAAGAAGAGGAAGCAATAAAAAGGATTAAGGGAGAGGTATTAAGAGAAAAAGAAGACCCTAGAGCATTCATATTTCCTATAAGACTAGAGAATACTATGCCTTACCGAATCTATGAACAACTAGGAAGAGAAGATATGAAGAAGGTTAATAGAGGAACCACGATGATAAATCACACTCAGACAGTAGCTATAGGGATACTCACAAACGTTCTTTGTCAAGTGGGGGTCACTATCTTAATTGCCAAGTTTCTAATCTTAGATATTCCGATTGACCATGATTCACCAATAGTTGGTGGTGGTGGATTCATGCGTATGATTGGTGGCATAGTCAATACTCAGGAGAGACTTTTCTCAAACTTTGATGGGTTTTGTCACCAAACCTTCCGTGCTGCAAGATCAGATGTTATGTGAAACACAAAAAGTGATAGTGATGACGAGGAAGATTACCAGATAAAGAGGAATACGTTTGGAGCACCAATATATGGACCAAATCCTGCACCGTACTTGAACTATAACGATCCAGATGAGCGATCGTTAGCTATACAAATCGTAACTAACCCATTCCGGAAAATTAACGTTTGGAAGAAGGCAGTTAGTTTCCTTGGCTTGTTACCAATGCCATTTTAGAAAGTCAACTGGAAGCCTGATTATAAGGGTTCGTATACTAAAGAAGAAGAAGCGACAAGGCAATGGCGAACTGAGATAAGGTTAACTAATATGTATGGAAACATTTATTTGCAAGGGTTTACAACGAAGAAAACGGACATGAAGTTATCAAAATACCACAAGTTGAGTGACATCATGTCACCCAACTGGTTTATGGAATGAAGAAATGGAACAAGTTGTAATAAAGGAGTAACTATATACTCCCGTTTTTACTTTTTATGTTATGTTTTAAAAATAAAATCATTTGTATAAATCCATAATGGATTACATTTGATGTATATGAGATAATTATTAATATCAAGTATATGATAGATTGAAATTATGTTTAACTCATGTAGTGTGCAATATAAGTTTGTAAAAAATATAAAAAAACAATAATATAATAGATATATAAAAAAGGAAAAGTACGCCGCACTTTTGGGAAGTGCGCCGCACTTTTGAGCGGTTAATATAGATAAAACTTGCGAAACACGATTTTAACCCATTAAAAAAAACACTTACACAACTCGCCAAAACCGCCGAGGTTCTCACAAAAACAAAGAAAAAAGTTTTCAAAGATCAATCTACCAAGTTTTAAATCATGCCTAGGGTATGTTTATATCATTCCTTAACTTATTTATTAAATTTCTTGTCCATTAGGGTTTATAATAATTAGATTAAAGAAATTTAAATCCATGTTTCATATGAACAATTGACCCTTTGAATTAGGATATTTAGAAGTTATTTGACACACACATGCTTGATATGGATTAATCTAACAACAATGTTCATATTATGAATTTACATTTAAAAATAAATTGTTTGAAGATCATAAATTTTTTTCGTCAGTCCAGAAAGTACGCCGGTTTTGTCCCAAAACAGCCGCACTTTGCCCATTTTCCAGAATGTACGCCGCACTTCAGGGAAGTACGCCGCACATTTTACATCAGAATGTAAATAAAATGTTTCAAAAACCATCAAAACCATGACCATTTATAGCAAATCATTTCTAACATTACAATAACTTTATTGTTGATTTTTTTATATGTAGACTATGAAAACACACAATGATGAGGCCGAATCATCAAGATCCAAACACCCTAGACAACATGAAACAGTGGAAGAGGTAGTGCTTCCACAAGTTCACCATGAGTTCTTGCTATGGGAAGGATGTAGCAGAGATGCAAAGTCTAGGTATAACACTAGATTGGCCCAATTGCTTCCTAGACACATTTACTCTCCTTGTGTTGTGAACTGGGATGTGCTGAACAGAATGGGTTGTGATGGAGAAATTGATGACATGTTAAGAATTAGGTTACGTGAAGCTGGATTGAATGGAGAGATATTTACTTTGGTGGCTTGGATTAGGGCTTTTAATTTCAATGAGTCAATTTATGCCAAGATTTTCCACGAGTTTTATTCTACTTATGAATTTGATGAAGTTTGTGCTGACGATGAATTACAAACAAAGAAGATCATCAAGTTTAGACTTGGTGGACGTGCTCATAGTTTAACCTTGTTAGAGTTTGCTAGAAGGTTGGAACTATATCAAGTGGTTGAGATTGAGGAGGAAGGTTTTAATGTTTACTTTAAAGGAGGTTTGCGTACTGATGAAGATTTTAATGCCTATGATTATTGGTTAAGCATTAGTCCAGAGAAAAACCTTGGTTTATCTGGGAGTCATACATTTACTATTAGGAACCCAATTTTAAGGGTGATTCATAAAATGATTACTTATGGTTTGTGTTAAAGGACGACTGGGTATGACAAGGTTTAGAAGAATGATTTGTGGATCTTAAGTATGTTTGATGCTAGACACCAAAATGGGTATGAAAATGTAGCTTGGGTGATTGCAAGATGGATGAAGAGGAAAGGAGCTGGAACTCAAAAAGAAAGTCAAATTTATTGTGGATAATTTATCTCAAAGATTGCTAGGAAGTGCAGGGTGTTGACAGAGGATGTGTTAAGGAGTTTAAGTGCTCTAATTTATTTTAGAGACCTAGATACAATTACACTTAGGGATTTGATCGACTCTGAGGGTAAGCTTATTCCCAAAGATCCACAGCCATGTGTACCTAGAGTTGGTATTCCTAGACCACCGAGAGCATCTATGCAGGATTTGTATGATAGAGTATAGGCAGTCATATCTCTGGGACAAGTACCAGGGAGTGTTCGAGCACATGGTTGAGGTTTATAGTGTTCTACTGCAAGGAGCGTACAACCCACCTGGTTATGCTCAGTCGCAGTATGACCAGTACTATCAGCAGTACCCACCTCCGCCACTACAGTATCAGCAGCAGCAGCAGGATGATGATGAGTAGTGTCGACACGACACGGGTTGGTTCTTTGACCGCATGTTTTGGGTCACTTATGTTCTGAAAACAATTTCTCTAAAACAATTATTATTATTATTATTATTATTATTATGGTGTGTAAAATGCCTCTGTTAGCATTAAAACAATAATATCATACTTTTTATTAATAATTAATTAGGATTATAATTATTATTTATTTGCATAATGTTTATATATATAACAGGAAAGAAAAAAAAGAAAAAGAAAGACGCGAAGCAGAAATGACGTGAATCAAAGATTCAAAATATCAATCACAAATGAAAAGTATTATTTCACTTTCACATTTTATCTTTCTCTATAATATTTTCATATTGAGGACAATGCTTGTATTATGTATGGGAGGGAGATAAACTGGAAATGTTAGAGTTTAAGTTAAAAAAAAAGTTAAAAGAAATTTTTTGAAAATAACATTTTATTGATCACATATAAGCAATCTGACTCTGGATTGATAACATTACTAGCATATTTATACCACCCAGAAAAATTATGAGGATTAGATTTTAAGAATTCAGGTATCTATCTTTGATACTTATGATGATTTTTATCTTTAGCTTTCTCGAGTTAAGGAGTGAGCAATTGCAGATATCTCATCCGTCGTTACGGTTGTGTATGTGTAGGTTAGTCGCCTTTTCTAGAGCATTGGTATCGATTTAAAATTATATGAGTGTGCCATTGCTTTGTTAATTCTAGAACTTGTGCTTGAAATCTTTATGAGACCATAGTAGGAACACGTTCGCATGTTATAAACATTTTACTGATTACGAGGTGATAAAAATATAAATATAAGTAAACAATAATTTTGTTCAAAAAGATTCTAATAAAATTATCTGAAATTTTTCCGTACGAATTGAAGAAAGTAAATATTGGTATTGTTGTTTAAATGAAGTCCGAAGGTTGCAAACTTCTAAGTTCGTTTGAAGTAGTGAGCTTTCCTAAATATGGGGTAAAGCAAGTTTCCCTCAAGATAAAGTGAAATGAGGCAAAAATAAAGCCTTCGGTAAAAAAAAGAGAAAAGGAGAATGATGTGAAGAATTACATTACGGATAAGGTAGACTATGATTTTATTACAAAACTTTTTCAACAAATAATAAATAATATCACTAAATAAATTACCTCTTTTGATGTTTATGTTTGGTGCTTACGCCATGTCAGTGAAGTTTTGTTTTTTCTACAAGCCTAGGGTAATTTGAACATTTCATGACTGCGTGTATGAGTGACTTCCGTTTACTATCCATTTTACTAAATTGAGCGAGTGTGAAAAAGAAACTTATCTATAAAAATTCGTGAGTTGCTTTGTCGCGTTATCTATGCTTGTGATCATTAATTTGTTTTGTTAAAACAAAGTACTTTCGCTTTAATTGCTTGAGGGAAAGCAATAAGCTAAGTATGGGGGGATTTGATAATGCTCTAAATATACATAAAATTTCCCTCGAAAATATGTGAAATATATACGTTAACGCATGAAATATTGCAAAGTTTAGTTGTTTGTTGTGTAATAACTGTTTCAGGACCAAGAATGAAGAAAAGTGTCACACCCCGCCAAGGCGGAAACACGAGGCGTAACATCATGGATATCATCACAACACAATGGTGTCAACAATAGAGAAACACTAAATGCATAACTAAGTAATAAATACACAATGTGTCATGACAATACCGAAAACCAAAAGAACGACATCTTGTATTAATGAAAAAGGGTCTCACCAATACAAGAACAATATCTCACGAACCTAATAAAATCAAATAACATTCAACAAAAACCATGCAACAAACATAAATAAACTCAGGAGCGAACTCCAATGCAATCCTAGCGGTCATTCTAGCCACTTCTCTTAACCTTAGTATTCTCATGAAGCTCACCTGAAAATGATGCTTAAAAACGTCAACACAACGGTTGGTGAGAGTCATAGGTTTAAGATACGCAAAACAAACCTTTACATCCAATTACTGTGATGAATAAAACATAACATAGCAGGACATACAGTGTACTATCATACAAGCTAACATGCAATCGCATCAATCCACATTGAAACGTTCACGCTCAATTCTCACACAAAATATAACAACAATGAGACGATCACGCTCACTCAAACAACTCACAGTAATAATATGATCACGCTTACTACCAAACAAATCCATAAATGCCCTGAGATGATCACGCTCAAGCACAATAATTCATACCATAAAAGCAAGTAGCATATAACATACAATAGTCACGTATAGCCCATGCATCATTTAAATCACATTATCACAGTAACTAAAACATTTAACCAAACTTCCTTTTGCAATCCAATTTTCACCCCAAAAAAAACATAAGAAAAGGGAGAGCAATGAAACTCACCTGAAGCTTAGCTGTCCAAAAAAATCCAACAAAGGAGCTTCAACAAACACTTTACGATAATCTAAACAATTAAGCAACACAATAAGCTACCAATCAATTAGGTCATTCAAAAACACAGATATATGAACCTAAACTAAGATAGATATACTAACTATCTAACCATATATCTATACTTGATTTGACCCATTTTTCCTACATCCTACATTCCATTTACACTTCCATTCTACAGCTTAAATTTCTGGTTTTGAGCAGAATTTTAATACTCACTTACAGCGTCCTAAACGTACCACTTAAACACTTCCAACAATTCACAACAAAATTCACCATGCTACATATATGTCCTATGAACATCTCATAGCTCTCCCAAAGCCATTACCCTTTTACAAATACCCTTTAGAAATTCATTAATCCAAAGTGTTTAGAATTCGTCCAGAATCTGACCCTCCAAAAGTATGACACCAGATGACCACTTAATACCTCAATTACATACATAGCAAAATGTTTAACGGGTCACCCACAATAGTATAAAACTACTTTCCACGTATTTAGATCCTCTAACTAGATGTCTAGTATTTTAGAAAATCAAAACCAAAAACTGAATTCATCATAGATTTAAACACTGATTTGTAACGGACCTTTTGACCCACTTCCCGATCATATAAAAACACAAATACGAGACCAACTTTGCTGGAAAGTAGAACTCCTGATTATCTCCAGTAATATCGAAAGTGTTTTATTTGATAATTTATGTAGAGTTATGACCCACCGGTTATAAAACTGCTAATTTTCTGCCAGTGAATTAAACAACTAATTCAGTGCGATCAAGACCCAACGCATGATCACAATCACGAAACCAAAACCAATGATCAAACAATCAACATAAACTATAAACTCCAGAAACTTTAAAACACTTAAATTTATAAACCCTAATTTATATTCATGATTCAACCTAATCCATCATGCTATGAACAAGAATTGAAATTAAGAACTAGAATTAAACAAGAATTAGAAAATACCTTAAACCTAGAAATTTTCTTCTCTTTTCTCTGGATCGTCGAACAATAGGGTATTTTGTGGATCCTTTATTCTGTATTTAAAGGCCTCCAAAAGATATGTCTAGAATAACTATAATTAGGAATAGACTTGGACTCCATATTGTTTCCTTTTTCCTCCCTTGTAAAACCAAACCGATCGCAACCCCCTATTTATTCCTACTTTTTTTTTTAATTTTTTTATTATTTAAATCAATTATTTACATACGTTAAATTTAATAAAAACCTTAACTTATTTGACTATACCTTTTTGCTTAAACGAAATTTACTAGACTTTTAAAAATAACTTTTTAACTTTTCATTTCACTAACTTTCCTAAAATAGAATTTTTTCATTATTCTTAACTTACCACTTAAAAATCTAAATCGCTATCTTAGATTTACTAACACAAAATAACTAACGTAATACTACTTACAACATTTAACACGGAACGCTCAAAACTCAATAACATTTCCTTGTCCACTCAAAATTGAACAAAAATGAACTCAACCCAATTCACAACCACCATTCCAATCTCATTGAGATGATCACACTCAATAGATTGATTACCAATACCTCACATAACCCACATAAACTCATATAAACACACAGAATCACATACACCATATATTGCAACAGGCACATAAGTCAATACTAACGGTTTGACTAACCTGCTCAAATCATGGTTGTCACAGTATCCCCTCCTTTAGGAAATCTCATCCCGAGATTTAACTAGCCGATTTACCAGCTTGCGCAACAAACAATTAAGGATATTTAGACTTCATATAATCCTCGCGTTCCCAAGTAAACTCAGGACCATGCTTAGAATTCTAACGAACTTTCACAAGCGATATCTTACTACGTTTTAACCTCTTAACTTCACGGTCCATAATCTCTACAGGTTCCTCAACAAAACGAAGAGTTTTGTCAACCTTTATCTCATCTAATGGCACATGCAAACTAGCATCAGCCAAACATTTCTTCAAGTTTGACACATGAAACGTATCATGTAATCTACTTAATTCCTCGGGTAACCTTAATCGATAAGTTACAGGACCGATCCTTTCAAGAATCTCAAATGGTCCTACGTATCTCGGTGCTAACTTTCCCTTTTTCCCAAAACGAATTACACCTTTCCAAGGTGATACTTTCAACATCACTCGATCTCCTACTTCGAATTCCAATGGTTTGCGTCTATTATCAGCATAGCTCTTTTGACGATCTCTCGCTGCTTTTAGCTTCTCCTTTATCAACACAACTTTATCAGTCGTTTCTTGAACCAATTCAGGTCCAATCAAGCTACTTTCTCCAATCTCAGCCCATAAAATAGGCGACCTACACTTCCTTCCATACAAGGCTTCAAACGGAGCACATCTTATACTCGAATGATAGCTATTATTGTAAGAAAACTCAGCCAATGGTAGATGAACATCCCAGCTACCACCAAAATCAATTACACACGCCCTCAACATATCCTCTAAGGTCTGAATCGTACGCTCACTTTGCCCATCCGTTTGGGGATGATAAGCCGTACTCATATCCAACCTCGTCCCTAAAGCTTTTTGCACAGTCTGCCAGCAACGCGACGTAAATCGTCCATCTCTATCTGAAATAATCGACACAGGAACTCCATGTCTCGCGACTATTTCATCAATGTAGATCTTTGCCAATTTCTCAGTACTATAGTCTTCTCTTATAGCCAGGAAATGAGCCGACTTAGTCAGTCTATCGACTATGACCCAAATCGTGTCATGCCCACTTTTTGACCTAGGCAACTTAGTGATAAAATCCATAGTGATCTTATCCCACTTCCATTCAGGTATCTCAGGTTGTTGCAGTAAACCCGAAGGCCTTTGATGCTCAGCCTTTACCTTTGAACATGTCAAACACTTACTAACATAAGTAGCAATATCTCTCTTCATTCCCGGCCACCAGTACATATCATAAAGATCATGGTACATCTTATTCGCTCCAGGATGCACAGAGTACTTAGACCTGTGAGCTTTATCCATGATCATCGTTCTCATACTTCCTACTAATGGAACCCATATACGATTCATGAAATACAAACTCTCACCCTCTTTCTTTTCCATCTGTTAATCTAGGCCATGTAGGTTTTCCATAAGTACATTCTCTTGCTTAAGCGCCTCACTCTGGGCTGCTTGTATCGTTTCTCTTATTCCAACCAGGATAGTCACTGCCATGGCCCTTACATGTCTAGGTTTCAACCGTTCCTTCCAACTTAATACATCGGCCACAACGTTCGCCTTACCGAGATGGTAACAAATCTCGCATTCATAATCACTAAACAGGTCAATCCATCTCCTCTGACGCATATTCAGCTCTTTCTGATCGAAAATGTGTTGAAGACTTTTGTGATCCATATAGATAACACTCTTAGTACCATACAGATAATGCCTCCAAGTCTTAAGAGCAAACACAACAGCTCCTAATTCCAAATCATGCGTCGTATAGTTTTTCTCATAGGTTTTCAGCTGCCTCGATACATAAGCAATCACTTTTCCCCTTTGCATGAGTACACAACCTAATCCTTGGTTTGATACATCACAATAAACTGTGAAATCTTCCACTCCATCAGGTAGCGTCAATATTGGTGCATCACATAAGTTATTCTTTAGAGTTTGAAAAGCCTCTTCTTGCTCCACACCCCACACATACTTCTGATTCTTCTGAGTTAACGAGGTAAGAGGTTTAGCAATTTTGGAAAAGTTTGCAATAAACCATCAGTAATAACCGGCTAATCCCAAAAATGATCGAATCTAAGAAGGCGTCGTAGGGGTCTTCCAATTCTTTAACGCTTCTATTTTGCTGGGATCCACATGTATACCATTCTGATTGACAACATGACCAAGAAAGTGCACCTCTTGCAACCAAAACTCATACTTGGAGAACTTGGCATACAGCTTCTCCTTCCTTAACAATTTCAACAAAAAACCCAAATGAACTTCATGGTCTTCCTTCGTCTTCGAGTAGATCAAGATGTCATCGATTAACACAATAACGAACTTATCTAAGTACGGTTTACAAACTCTATTCATCAGATCCATAAAGACTGCAGGTGCATTGGTTAGTCCAAAAGGCATAACCGTAAACTTAAAATGTCCGTATCCCATTCGAAACGCCTTCATAGGTATGTCGTCTTCATGCACGCGTAGTTGGTGATAACCTGGCCGAAGGTCTATCTTGGAGAAATAACGCGATCCTTGTAGTTGGTCAAATAAATCATCAATCCTCGGAAGAGGATAACGATTCTTAATCGTCAACTTGTTTAGCTCTCTATAATCGATACACATACGTAGCGAATCATCCTTCTTCTTGACAAATAACACTGGCGCTCCCCATGGAGAATGACTAGGTCGTATGAAACCCTTTCTTGCAACTCCTGCAGCTGCCTAGACAATTCTTGCATTTCTAAAGGCGCTAGTCGATATGGAGACTTCGCAACAGGCGTCACTTTAGGAACTAGATCTATGCGAAACTCCATTTGTCGTTGCGGAGGTAGTCCTGACAAGTCTTCTGGAAACACATCCTTAAACCCACGTACCACAGATATATCGCTCAACTTTGGTTCATCCTCCTTTGCACTCTTCAATGATTTGGTGATTCCTACAGCCCGTTCTCCATGTACCCTAAGGATCCTGCCATCCTCCCCTGGTATTTCTACTACCTTCTCATGACATACCATCACAGCCTTATGTTGGGACAACCAATCCATTCCCACAATCACATCAAAACTTCCATGACCTAAAGGTATTAAGTTTATGCTAAACAGGGAACTTCCTAGTTCTAGTTTGCAGACACGGATAATTCTATCCACTTCTACTTTCTTACCATCAGCTACTTCTATCACATAACCAGGATTCATAATACCAGGTCTCACATTAAGTAGGGGCACAAATTCAGTAGATATGAAACTAAAATCGGCTCCAGAATCAAATAATACGGTAACAAAAATTCTATTGTTTGAAAACGAAAGAAAATACCAGGAACCATATACTCAAAATAAAGTCAAACGACACGTACAAGAAACTCAATGCAAGAAGTAACGTACCCAAAAAAACATAAGGACTCATCCAAAAGTAACGATCAACAATCAAACCTAAAAGCATCGATACTAACACGTCGCCAACGGGTTACGAAAACCAAGGGATATACAAAGAAGGGAGTAATGATCCACACTAATATGTTAGGAACAATTAGTGCTTAAAAGAAACCTTTGATACTCATACGAGTAATCAATGCAATGAAAGAACTAACAAAACGCGGCGTTCCGAAAACAATACCAAACACCAATATACATCGAGACGTCATATAGAAAATCAGGGTATCCTTATAACAAATACAAATGAAGGGATGCTAAGCTTAGACTTAGGAAATCCGAACAAACAACCGAGCAAACGAACAACCTCTATAATAGCAATACTAGGTATCCACAAATACTAGATAGAAGGGAAACTTACTATCTATACAACTCAACTTAACATATCATCCAATTAGGGTAAGAGAATAATTCTCTACCCATACCATCATCCTTATCATGAATACACATATTAATAAAAAAACATATTACACTACCACCTTACATTCAAACACAAATAAATGCAATCATGGTCACAAGTCTACGTGTGTGATGCCTTTATAATTATGTTGGCCACCATAATTATAAGTGCCTCCTTTCACACGTGTACTTACTTCCAAGATTACCCATATCAATCATAATTCACATATAAGCACATATACCACATTGCACATCTTAAACCACTCAAACTTAACACATAAAAGATGCTCCATCAAATAACTACTTACTTATATCAAATTGAAATCGAAACGACATAAAGGAACGAAAATCTCGCAACAATTCCCAAAATACGAAATATCTGAAAGAAATAATCAATAACAACATGACGGGGTAAAGGACGGGATAAACTTATGCTGGGCCTCGCTTGGGTTTGACTTTGCCTCCGCAAGAATCACCCGACTCCGCGGGTCCAGCCCTATTACGCGAATTCGACAAACGATCAACTATCTTATCTCCTTCGGTTCTACAAGAGGCTCCTTATAACCGCATAAGTCCAGTTGGGAAAACGGTTCCCCAACAGACTATACTTACGGGTGGAGGAAAAACATCGCTAAAATACAAAAGAAAGTAATACATAAATACCAATAATGTAGCAAATAACTAAAATGACATTTTAGCAAAAACGAGATATATAAGCTATGCAAAAATAGAGGGGAAGCATAGCAGTTATAGCATTAAACACTTAAGCCCTAAATGCATCTACATGAAGGACCCCTAGGTTATAGTCTAGGCTCAACCACCTACTTCTCTATAACCAATGGCTCTGATACCAATTTGTCACACCCCGCCAAGGCGGAAACACGAGGCGTAACATCATGGATATCATCACAACACAATGGTGTCAACAATAGAGAAACACTAAATGCATAACTAAGTAATAAAGACACAATGTGTCATGACAATACCGAAAACCAAAAGAACGACATCTTGTATTAATGAAAAAGGGTCTCACCAATACAAGAACAATATCTCACGATCCTAATAAAATCAAATAACATTCAACAAAATCATGCAACAAACATAAACAAACTCAGAACGAACCCAATGCAATCCTAGTGGTCATTCTAGCCACCTTTCTTAACCTCAGTATTCTCATGAAGCTCCCTTGAAAATGATGCTTAAAAACGTCAACATAACGGTTGGTGAGAGTCATAGGTTTAAGACACTCAAAACAAACATTTAAATCCAATTAATGTGATAAATAAAACATAACATAGCAGGACATACAACGTACTATCATACAAGCTAACATGCAATCACATCAATCCACATTGAGACGTTCACGCTCAATCCTCACACAAAACATAACAACAATGAGACGATCACGCTCACTCAAACAACTCACAGTAATAAGACGATCACGCTTACTACCAATCAAATCCATAAATGCCATGAGACGATCACGCTCAAGCACAACAATTCATACCATAAAAGCAAGTAGCACATAACATACAATAGTCACGTATAGCCCATGCATCATTTAAATCACATTATCACAGTAACTAAAACATTTCAAAACCTCTTTGCATCATTTCCATCCCAAATGTAAAAACATTAAAAAGTGGGACTATGAAACTCACCTGATGCTTAGCTTCCCAAAAGAATCCAACAAAAGCTTCACAAACACTTCACGGATAATCTAAACAATTAAGCACACAATAAGCTACCATCAATTAGGCATTCAACCCAATATGATGTAACCTCAACTATGATGGATATCTAAGCTATCTACCATAGTTCTATACTTGATTTAACCCTTTTCCAACTCCTACATATGCCATTTACACTTCAATGCTACACTTTAAATTTTCTGGTTTTGAGCAGAATTTTATACTCACTTACGCGTCCTAAACGTACCACTTAAACACTTCCACAATTCAAACCAAAATTCACCATGCTACATATATGTCCTATGAACCTCTCATAGCTCTCCCAAAGCCATTACCCTTTTACAAATACCCTTTAGAAATTCATTAATCCAAAGTGTCCAGAATTCGGCCAGAATCTGACCCCCTAAAAGTATGACGTTAGATAACCCACTTAAACTTCATAACCTACTTAGAAAAAATTCAGGGGTCACACACAATATATAAACTAACTTCCACGTGATTTTGAGCCTCTAACTAGATGTCTAAGTATTTTTAGAAAAATCAAAACCAAAACTGAAATTCGTCACAGTTTTACACACTGATTTTGTAACGACCTTTTGACCCACTTCCCGACCATAAAAACTCACGAGACCAACTTTGCTGGAAAGTAGACTCTCTGAGGTTATCTCCAGTATGTTGTAAATTGTTTATTTGATAATTTATGATTGAGTTATGACCGTTACAAAACTGCCTAATTTTCTGCAGTGAATTAAACAACTAATTCGGGCGATCTAGACCCTAACGCATGATCAAATCACGAAACCAATTGAACCAATGATCAAACAATCATCATTAAACTATAAACTCCAGAAAATTTAAAACCCTAATTTATTTTCATGATTAAACCTAATCCATCATACTTAGATTACAAGAATTAAAATAAGAACTAGAATTAAACAAAGAATTAGAAAATACCTTAAACCCTAAAAATTTTCTTCTTCTTCTTCTCTGGATCGGTCGAACAATAGGGGATTTAGGGATCCTTTATTTTTGTATTTATAGGCCTCCTAAAAGATATTCTAGATTAACTCTAATTAGGAATTAGACTTGGACTCAAATTTGTTTCCTTTTCTCCCTTGTAAACCAAACCGATCGGCACCCCCCTTTTATTCTTTTTTTTATTAATTACATATTTATTTACAATACCTTAAATTTTAATAAAAACCTTAACTTATTTGACTATACCTTTTTGCTTAAACGAAATTCACTAGACTTTTAAAAATAACTTTTTAACTTTTCATTTTCAACCTAACTTTTCTAAAATAGAATTTTTACATTATTCTTAACTTACCACTTAAAATCTAAACCTATCTTAGATTTCTAACACAAAAATACGTTTACGTAATAATACTTACACATTTAACATGAAAACGCTCAAATCTCAATAATCATTTCCTTGTCACTCAAAAGTGAACGAAATGAACTTAACCAATTTCACCACTATTCCAATCTCATTGAGATGATCACACTCAGTGGATTGATTACCAATACCTCACATAACCCACATAAACTCATATAAACACACAGAATCACATACACCATATATTGCAACAGGCACATAAGTCAATACTAACGGTTTGACTAACCTGCTTAAATCATGGTTGTCACAAAAAGGACTAAATGTGCAAAAGAATCCCGTTAAATGCACTAACGGTCATTATGAGAAGAATCTAGAAGAGAATCTAATAAAGAATTAATGAACGAGGCAAAAGTGTGGCGCACAATTCTATTTATGCGGCGTACTTCATAACGAAGTAAATTCAATTTAATTAAACACCAAGTACGGTGCACAATTTATATTGTGCGGCGCACTTCTCCTGCGGTTACTCCAAAATGATAAATGATTGCAATGATTGTGCAACCTTTCACTCCCCTAATTTCTCCAACTGAAGCACCATCTTTACCTATAAATAGGCCATGAAATTCTGGGCTAAGGGCATTCCATTCTTCATTTTAAATCATCTCTAACACACACAAGTCATTTGTGATCATGAATAGTGGTTAGGAAAGTGTTCTAGGCGAATTGTTAAAGAATCACCTTGTACTTCATCATATTCCGGGTTATAATCGAAGGAAGTTGTGGTTTGATCTTAGAATGTTATGTTAAGAAGTTGTTATAGTGGTTATAATTGAATTTTCGGGTTGTTAGATTTATTGTTCGAAGGAAACTCTCAAGAATCATTATATTTTACTATTATTTTGGTATAAACACGTTTCCCTACTTTTATATTATGAATTCTGAATTGCTCATGCTTGTTATATGTTTTGAATTGATGAATATAGAGTAGTTTAACATGTTTGTTTGGGGATCATAAGGGAATTATGGATTAAACTTGGATAAACTAGTGAATTTTGGAAATTATCACTATGAAGTTGATGTTTTTACACTTAGACTTATTAATCATCATTTGATCATCATTCTATTCCGGATATAGGTCGAAAGACTCTGGCTAAATGCTTGATTTCTAAGTTGTTTATCTATGACAACTAGATGCTAGCCTTGTGAGGATTGGCTAACAAAAGGATCATTAACCAAGGGTAAAAGGGTTTAACGCTTAACCTCATGTCTAATGAACTTGGTTAAGAAAGTCCATATTCTTATTTTCCAAACTTGATGAATGTAAAACTTAAACATTTGTATTCAAAAGTAAAGGCCGAAAGGATTTTTGATTATAATAAATAGACAATCGTTTTAGTAAACTACCCGTTTCTTTAATCGATTATACTTTAATTCTTGAACCCGTTATCCATCCAAGTTTATCCATATTTTTTTTCATTCCCCTAAACAAACATCATTTTACATCTTGAAGTACTTTGAAATCTTTAGATCGTGATAGTCTATAAGATTTACCCCTTTTGTAATATCATCGACCCTTTCTAAGAATTACCAACCCCGTGGAATGACCTGGTCTTACCCTAAACCTATACTATAAATGAGGGTTTATACTTTACCCGTGTGTTAGTTGAAAATTGGATAAAACTAGTATTATAAATTTAAAGCTTTAATAATACATCAAAAAAAAACCATACGCGAAAAAGCAAATCCAAAGTGTGTTCAAAAAAGAATTGCCAGAACATACAAAAAGATAAATCAAAAGATAAATACGAATAAAGCGTATATCATGTGCTAGAAAAAACAAGTATAAGCACATGAGAAAGAAACTGATCAAAGATATTTTCAAAAAGAATTGCCAAAACATATAAAACAGACAGAGCAGAAAGAGACAAAAATGTCAAATGAATAGATTGTTATCTAACATCTTATCTTTACTCATTCAGTAATCATCATGGCTCAACCACAAAGACTAGTTGATCTTAAGAATCCGTTGTGTTAAGATGAGAGCAGAATCCTAGCAAATATTCTTCAAAATCATCCACTCAGATTCAGCATTGCTGCTTCTTCATCAGTGCCATCGATATATTTGGGGCAGTTTTGGCATACTTTGCAAGAAGATAGATCAAAGAATAAGCTCAAGTTTATGCTGCACAGAAAAGAACTTACTCTGACTCTTGATGACTTCAGGACAATCTTTTACTTGCCTCAAGCTACTAATAACAATCATGATCACTTTGTACCTGTTCTAAAGATCTCCGAAATGGTTCCATACTACATCAACAATCTTGGTTTCACTCTGGAATTAAGATCAACATCAAACTTTAAGACAACCGGTCTTCTACAACCGTGGCAGACATTGTGCAAGATGTTCTTAAGATGTCTGACAACACGTGTTACTGGTTATGATCAACCATCATTGCAGATCATGCAGATGCTATACTGTTTTGTCAACAATATCTACGTTGATTATGCAAAATTACTTTGGGAAGGATTTCACTACTCACTTTAAAATCCAACAACCATGATTCCATATCCCAGATTTACAAAACTGATCGTGAGTCATTACATAACCGCATTTCCTACGATTTTGCGAAGAGTTCATGATAATTTGGAGGATGATTTTATGATTAAAATCATTTTAAATTCAAGGAAGAGTAAATGAGTAGTTGGAATAAAGATTCCATATTGGATGATAACCGATGAGATGAAGCTTACGGAGAACTATCGGTTATAAGCTGAGGTGTTTGGAGTAGATGTTCCTACGACTCAGTCACAGCCGATTGAGTCTACCCAGGGAACGCATAGGACAACTAGCACCCCTAGGACACCTAACCCTGAGATTGCTGAAGGTGAATTAAGTGCTCCGCAAAGGTCTACTATCAGTAAACTTTGTATCCCACCGAGATGATCCACACGACTAACTCTACCAAATCCAGTTCCAACAACTGATGAGCCGGATGATCTAGTTTTACAAGATAGACTTCAAGTAAGTCTAACAGAGTAGAAAAGTCATGAAGAGCTTGAAACTACACAAAATGTGGAGAAAGTTAAAGAGCACTTGATGGCTGAAGAAATTGAGAAGTTAGTTGAAGGAACAAAAAATGTAGAAGAGAATGTTGAGGTTGCTAGTTTACCCCTTAGGAATGATGACAATCAAACTAATCCCGACACTAGGTTAGAGCCCAGGAGTGATAAGGAAAGATTAGAGGTGGAGAAAATTGCTAATATTTCATAACCTGTAAACGTTATTGAAGAGGAGGAAGAATCAGCAGAAGATGATTATAAGTTGAAACGGAGGGAGAAAGGGAAGGAGATAGATGAGTCTAGGAATACACCATCCCCTACAACAACTAGATCTCTTAGGACTCATTCTACTCTTATATCATCAGATACTGAGAAACTCCAAGAATTAACGGAAACTAATACTATACCTTCATCTTCAACAGCATCATTATCTTCATCCAAACTATCTGCTACCAATCGTCTCTTATCCTTATTCAAATCTAAGTCTGGACGTTTCAAAAGATACAAGAGTTTCTTTAATTAGCTACAAGTAAAATATGGTTATCTATTTGATTGAAGAATACTAGTAATCTAATGAATCAACCAAGAACAATAAGTGAGATGTGGGTTGGATTGTTAGAGAGAAACTTGGATGGAATGGATGAATGTATTATTGAATGTGTGAAAATGAAATGAATAACAAAAATGAACAACCAACCCTCTCCAAGACAAGGAGAGGGTGTATAAATACTACCTAGAGGCCGGCCATGGGCTGGAGTTGGGCCACCCATGGGCCTTGGGCCGGATTAGATTACTAATCTAATCCTTATACTAACTACGAGCTAAGACTTGTTACAACTTTGGAAGTGACCGACACTTTTCGTGTTTCCAACAGGAACAAATCTTTTAGCGGTTGAAATGGATGGCAACAATCAAATTATACCAATTGCCACTGGTGTGTCTCAGGGTGAAACTGGTCCTTCATGGACATGGTTTTTGTCCAAGTTGAAAGAATGCATAGGGGAAATTCCAAATTTGACTATCATGGTGATGTCGACCCATTCACCATTGCGAGCATGTCTCTTTCTAACAGTGAGCTAATCATCAGCTAGAGCCATTAGTACCTTGACCTGAGTGACTTCTTCCTCATCAGAAACCTTTTCCTCATCCCAATTAAAGGTTTTAACAACTAAACCTTTATCTTTAGTTGGAAGGTCTTTGGGTTCTGAGAACTTGAGGGACTTGCCTCACGGAGTGCAAGCTTAGCTTTCATCTTCTTGTACTCAGCCTTGTAATCTTTCTAAAACTTTAGATCAGCTTGATTATTTGAGTTAGAAGAAGACTGAATTGTTTTGGAGTAAACTTTGGTTTTGAAAAGCCCTTTAGACACTGATGAGTAATTATTCACTGGTGATTTGTAAGAAGGTTCAGACGTTTTAGAAAAGCAATCTCTTGTAAAATGACCTTTGTTGCCACATTTCTAAACTTTTAGTTTGCTTTTATTTTCCTTTTGACCTGAGAAATTGTTTCTTCTTTTCATAAAACATTTTAAGTTTGCCAAAAGGGCTCTTTCATGATACTCAATATCTAAGTCTCTTAGATACTCCTCACTAGACCTTTCATCCACTTTATCATCAAAATTTTCTTGGAAATCCTGAATGACATTGTAGAAAAAGAAGCAGATGAATTGGAGTGCCTTGAGAGTAGTACCAAATGATAGATTAATAGAATATTATATATATATTATTAATATTAAATATATTTAATATTATGAATTAATAGATTTAATAAATATAATTAATATTATATCATTATTAAATTAATAATATATGTTATATAATTTAATATTAACTTTACTGAATTCGACCTATCTATCTTTATAATACTTATTATAACAATACTTAAAACTCTCCTCCTCAACATCTTAACACAAGCACAAACATATCTATCTACAAAATTCAACACTCACACAACAATTCACACCTCACCCACTCAAATCGGCTTTTTTTTGGTGTCAGAATACCTTCTTTGGATTAGGTTATCCTCATAGACAAACCTCCCATAGATATCTGCAAGGTCAAGTATCTAACTATGATTGGCATTCATCAGTCCTTGAGAGAAGGTTAGCAACTTCTCAGGGAGACTGTTCATGAAACCAACTTTGATTTCGTTTTTAGAGAGGTTAACACCATCATTGGCAGCTCATTGAGCAGGGTCTTATAGAAGGTGTAGGTCTATGAGAGACATTCAGTGGACTTAGCCCTGAAAGTTTGATACTCAAGTTTCAGATCTACGATCCTGTTTTCCTTGGTATCTGAGGGACCTTCAAAGCTGTGAACCAAGTCAGTCTATGTTTCTTTCGCTGAAACACAACTAATGACAGATTCTATTATGTCATCTGGTAGACATGACACAATGATGCTTGTAAGGCGCTAGTCTTAAACAACCACCCTTCTCTCATCTGGAGTCCATTGGGACTCAGGCTTAGCATCACCTTCAACTTTTTTTGGCTGAAATGGACCATCCTTAATACATTTTAAGTAATAGGGTTCCATTCCCGCTAAGTAGCAAAGCATTTGCTTTTTCCACTTATTAAATTTTCCCGGCTCTAGTTTAGGAGCAATAGCAGCATAGCTACCTCCCTTTTTGTCAACTAGCTGGGGTACATCATTTACTGCAGCCATTTAAGGATCTAGGTTTTAAAAACTTAAGTAAATTAGTGTTAAGTAAGTTTTACAAACCTAAGGCTCTGATACCACTTGTTGTTCCCACTTAGTTAGTGAATAATAACTACAAAGTTATCATTAACTAACTCATGGCTAGCAAGTAAAGAAAACAATTTGTTATTTGAAAAGATTTTTGTACGTAAATATAGCTAGTAAGTAAAAGACACAAAAATAACTTTTCAACGTTTAACTCTTTTTATTAAGAATTATACCCCATTGTATGCGGAACTACAATGGGGATTGAATGACAATGTGTGTGTGTGTGTGATCTCCTCACTAATAACTTTGCATAAACCTAAAGGGTATGCAAATTAACTACAATCTAACCACGGAGCTTGCTCAGGGACTTAGTAGATTTGGAGGAGTAGATGTATGTTTGTGAAAGTTACGACTTTAAATGCACAAACTTGACATCTACTCCGTTACAAGAGTTCTATTTATACTACCTAGGTAGGGTCACACCCACATGGGTGGTAAGCACTAATCCCAATCTTGATACGCTAGTACATTTGTACAACTTTGTTTATATTATAATTTCTAATTTAGGAATGGTACAAATTCTCTTTCTAAGTTTAGTCCTGACACTAAACTTATCTTATACCCTCTTCAGGATAAGTTGACTTCAGGAGATAAGAGCTTGGACTTATCTGCTTTCAAACTATCCCGCCTATTCTTCAGTCTCTTGTCTGTCATCTAGTTGTTAGAGATCGTATGGGGCTCAGTGAGTCTATTGCTATAACTCACTGAACCTATTACCTTCTTCTTTGGCTCATACTTCATTTACTGAGTACCGCCTCAATGAATGCTAGAGTCTTTCTTATAGACTCAGGTTGCGCATCTTGAAGGTAACTCACTAAGCGATTATTCACTCAGTGACCTTGAATTGTTAAAGGATATTTACACATAGGTTATTTTGTATTCAAATCCTAAGTGAGGAATCAGTGGGCAATGACATTGGCCCAATAGAAAGATGCCAAAAACAAGTCATCCCATTTTTAAAAAATGCCAACCCAATATCTTTCTTAAATGCCTCTAGCCAAGGCTAATTTTTTTTCTCAAACTTAGAACATTCATACTTTCAATACACCATCAAACGAAAGTATTCACGTAACGGGTCTACTCCCTTATTGGTCAAACAAAGTCAGAGGTCACTTTGCGTAAACACGTCCTTTCTCGTTATGTGAAGTGCTTTTGTCACACCCCGAAAATTTCAAGTCAAAATTTTTAAACTTTTCCGATCATTATCTTTGACTTTTATACGTTACGTTTGAATCTGGCAGTTTACCAGGAAGTAAACACGCGTAAATATGAAAAACATCATCAGACGCGTTTTGACTTTGGATTTTGATTAATTTAGATATTATATGAGTTATTTTATCTTTTCTAAGTGTTTCGTAGTTTACGATCACTCACGTTATTTATTTTTACGCTTTAACGTTTAAATTGCATTTTTCGCGTTTTTGACCTAACGGAACCCCGGAAACCCAAAATATTTTCGTGTAAACTTTAGTTATCGTCCATATCATGTTCATAAGTCAAAAATTTCGTTCACCCTCTTCTCTTGTTATACATTGGATTCCTAAACCAATCCAAATGCACCGTAAGCTTTGAAATTAAATCAAATGCATCTTTTTTTTTGAATTTCCTATGCATATGTATGAAAGTAACACATGAGAGAGTCATTCTCATGCACACATACCATGATCTACCAACATGTGAGCTCTTATACTCTTGTAAGACTTATACTAAGACCTTTGACCTTATTTGACTAAGCTTGAGCACTAAATAATAAACCAAGACTCAAAAATGAACCGTATGGTCCTTGTGGTTGATGTTCGGCCGAGCAAAGGTGCACACACACCTTTGGTGTGTGTTGGTCACTTGACACTTAAAACCCTAAACCTTCCTTTGGCCTATAAATACCCGATTATAACACACACTAGGGTTTCGTATCATTTTCCAAGCCTCATCAAAATTTCACATCTCTCTTTTCCCTCTCTTTAGCTCACGACAATAAGCACCCCTTTTAGGGTTGTATTATCTTTGTTCTGCAATAATCCAAGCAGACTAGGTTCATGGCTAAAACATCTAAGGGTTGGTTTGAAGTATTGGTTCTTTGATTCAAGGGTTTTTCTTCAAGATCTAAGTTAGGGTTTCAAGATTTGTTGTTAGGTTTTATAGATCTATTATTTTGGGGTATAGATCTTGTGATTTCTCTACTTGTTCTTCATTTTTGTAAGTGGTCAAGAAATCTTTTCTTGTGGGTTACTTATGTTTCTTTCATATATGGTAAATCCTTACAGCCATATGTGTGAGTTTAAATTTTATAAGACTATAAAACAAGATTTCATAAATAATGATGCTACTTTGTTTCACTAGTTCAATATTATGTTCTTGGTGAGATGAAGTTAAATAGAGTGGTTGCAGCAATAAAGTAAGGTATTAGGTTTAGTCTTAGGTGTGGTTTTTGTTTGGATTAGTTGTGATGGATATAGCTAGATTAACACTATTGTGAATATTGGTGATTTTTGGTTGCGTTTTTTTTGACAAAAAGTGCTTGCTGATCCAAAATTGTTTGGGTTTTGGTCGACCTAAAAATGTTTTCATTAGGCGTAAGAGTAGTTTTTGGATAGCTCGTTTCGAATAGATAGTTCTTCATATATCGCACATTAAAATTGGACTTAAAATGGCCAAGTTATGGCCAAATGAAACTTGAAATATTTTTCGACAAAACCGAATGAATAGTTGCTGATGTGAATAGTAAAATGGGTTTTCGGACACTTTCAGACATTTTTGGACTTTCTAAACACTAGCGAATCATATAGTAACGCATACCTATTGATTAGTATCGTTTAAAGACGTCGTTAACATATTTTAGGAAAAGCGATAAAGTTACTAAAAATAGTAAGTTTGGTAAAAATTTAGCGGAACGGACTTAGAAGTTAAGTGATTAAGGTTAGTTAGTGCGTTTTGAAAATATGGAAACTTAATAAATATAGGGGACGGTATTAACGTCTTGAAACTAAAAACTTTCCTAAAATAGAAACTTACTAAAAATAGTAATTTTTGGTTAAACGCCGAAACTTAACGAAAAACTATATGATTTTATTTCGTCATGATTTGATAATCAAAACAAAGCAAACACACATGGATGTCTTTTGGTGATGAACATATTGTGCAATTCTTGGCATACTTTCCGTGTTTCTGAGACGCGTTATTATTCTAGGTCGCGGCTAGATTTCTATATCATCTTTTACTTGCGTGATTATCATTTGCTCATCTTGCTAAGGTGAGTTCATAGCCCCACGTTTTACTACTTTTACTTTACTATTTTGGGGTGAGAAACATTGCTTGTTTTTAAACTATGGACACAGTTACCTTACGTTTCCTTTTCCTGATTACATGTTGCCTAAGTAGCGAATAGACCACTAATGCCCGAACTATCATGAACCGTCAATTGCTTAGCCGACAGACTGGTTAAGTAAGCGCGAATGTTGTAAATAGATCTATTGGGACTAATTATCCCTATCCGGGTGAGTAGCGCTCACTACCCACGATGCTCCCGATAAACGGATATATACCATGCCGGATTTCAGTAGGTGATCTTGGTCAGATACCTTTAGGGCAAAGTAATTCTATTTGGCATATAAAATGCTTCCTTTTAAATTGAGCTTCGGTGTCATGAGCTTAGCGCAACAGTAAATTTCTTTTTATGTGAAGTTGTATCTCCTATAACTGTCACGTGCGTACTGTAAACTTGTGGTCCACTCTTATATTAAATTCAAACATATGAATTCACCAACTTTATGTTGACCGTTTTAGCATGTTTTTCTTAGGTGCTTAGCTATGGATGTCATTGCTTGCTTGTTGGGTGTTGCCTTGCATTAACCAATTTTCAAGAATTATTATTATCTATGTTAACAGCGTGTCTAAACTTTAAAACCTTTATTCCGCTTCCGCATAATTATCGTTGGGCCGATGTAAAAACCTTAACTATTTTAAATAAATGCAACGATGTTGGATTTTTAAACGCACCCTTAGAGGTCGTTCTTTGTGATGTGTATTATGACGTCACGCCCCCGGACACGTGTTTTCGTCTAGGCCCCGTTTGGGGGTGTGACAGATTGATATCAGAGCCAAGGTTATAGAGAACCAGGTAGTATATCTAGGTCTGGGCTATAACCATATGTGATCCTACATATGTGCTTTTACCTGCTTACATATATGTAATATAATAATAGCGTTTAATATATATATAAGTACTGATTATATATCATATTGCCATAATTACTTTATTCACCATTTTGCCATATCATATTTTTGCATCATGCTTATCTTCTTGACTTTGCTTGCACGTTGCATGGTTTAAAGAGATTTATATAAACTTGTGCTTGTGCAGGTCATGACTGCTCCTATTATTTCTATTTCGTCTGATTCGTCTGAGGAGAGTGTGGGCTCTCATACCCCACATGATTCTCTTTGGTGTTGTTCCTGCTATATCGCCTGTTATCCCTGAGGTCCTATTGTCCAGCTTAAAGTAGAACAAAAAAAAAAAAAAAAAACACAAAAAAAAAAAAAAAAACATGACCTGTATAGTTGCACCAGAGGTGGGGACAGTTTCAATTGTCTCACCTACCGGGGTAATTGATTTAGTGTATTATTCATCTTCTTCTGATTCTGATCCATTGGAGGATTCTTTACTTCCTGTACCAGATTTTCCATTGGTTTTACCTTTTCTGTTTTTAAAACGATTCATGACGTCAATACTGAATACCCCGAGAGCATGTATCACAACTACCTTCATCTCTAGAGATCCCTACTGCTCCTATTTTACCTGCACCATCTGCTGTTGTTGCACCATCATCTGAGTACCCACTTGCACCTGTTGTTGCCCCATCCGGGATTCGTTGGCGACGAGCTATTCTTATCCGACCTGGTAAGGACATTCCCATTGGTCACGTAGCGTACTCATCCTGAGGCCAGCAGGGCATTGACCGCGAGGAAAGTCGGTGTAGACCTGTATCTTTCTTATCGGTTAGCATTGAGGTACACATCACATCACTTGGATCATTTTACTTCTGGATCATCATCGAGTTATTCATCTTCGGGTCATTCCTTATCCGAACATACACCACCAGACACCACCGATGCTGATATATCTACACCACCAAGATTTGTTCATCGATCACTTGCTAGGACTCCACTACGTAGTGAGACATTTAGACGTTAGAGGTCTGCACCATTGTCTACTCCTTACCCATCCGACTACATCAGATTATCCTAGGTTCGATCTTCTAAAGTTTATTGGATTCATCTTCACTGGGGGGGGGGGGGGGGGTGGGGGGGGGGGGGGGGGGGGGGGGGGGGAAGGGTCCACACCCCCCACACACCAACCCCCCCCCCCACCTTTTTCTGGTCCGTCTCGCTAGAGATTAGCCCTACTGCTTCGGTACCATCACCTACTCATGTTTTGAGGTCGATAGCCCCTACTCCTGCTGATCTTTTACCACCTCGCAAGAGGTTTAGAGATTCATACTCACCAGAGGATAGCGGAGAGGAGCATATGGAGGTGGATACTGCTGATGCAGAGGCTGTTGCAGATGTAGGTATTAGTGAGGGAGTTGTAGCTCACCCTGAGGATGGTGTAGGTATGGGATTTGAGATTGCTGCTAGTGATGTTAGGGAGGATGATGAGGAGTTTGAGGCAGAGGCTAGTGCGGCAGACACGAGAGAGATCGTTGTAGATCCATTGGCTATTGGTGATAGTTCTGAGTCTTCTAGAGGAGGTATACCTGATCTTGAGGATACTATTTATGATATAGTTCACTACATGTCAGAGGTTCGTATTGATAGGATTACTGAGATTGAGACCACTCAGAGACAGTTGGAGACTAGTCAGATGGTAGCTAGTGGAGAGCGAGCTAGTTTGGTTGAGAGGATTGGGAGTTTAAGACTGGAGTACCTAAAGGTTCGAGCCATGTTGAGTATAGAGAGAGATCGGATTGACAGTATTCGTTGGCACATGGCACTTTCACAGGAGGAGTTTCGTCAGGTTCGTAGGGATCGTGATGATACTCGGAGGAGACTTAGGAGGTTGGAGTCGTATGTTGAGAGACATTTGGGTTTTTGCCCTTAGACTAGTAGTACCATGATCATGTAGGACATTAGACTAATGGTTAGGTCTAGATGTTGGCAGTAGAAATAATCATAAATCATGTACCTATTTTGGGTTGGTTGTAACCGAATTATGCTTTTATTCGTGAAATGAAAAGCTTGTTTTGATTCTCTCGCGTATTCATCTATATTGTTATTTACTTGTTCTGGCAAAACATGTTCTATTGTATTTTCCTATATAAACCATATTTACCATTTAAAATGGCTATATCTCGTATCGAATCTCATCGTGCGTTATGTATTGTGACATAGAACAATGACTATCACTCGCTCCGGTATGACCCCTAAAGCAATCAAAGAACTCGTTAACCGACATGTGGAAGAAGCGTTGGCTGCTCATGAGGCGACCTGTGCCGCCAATGCTCTCGAGGCTGAGAATCAAAGCGAGAACGGCAGTGACGGCGATAATGGAAATGACGGTAATGGAGATGGTAAGAATGGAAATGGTGAGAATGGAAATGGTAAGAATGGAAATGGTGGAAATGGAAATCCAAACGAGAATGGTAGAGGTGATAGACCTGTTGCTGGAGAATGCACCTGCCAGGATTTCATGAAGTGTCAACCACTCAACTTTAAGGGAACAAAAGGAGTTGTCGGTTTGATAAGGTGGTTTGAGATGATGGAAACAGTGTTCCATATCAACAACTACCCAAAGAAGTCCCAAGTTAAGTATGCTACTTGCACCTTGTTGAACAGTGCACTAACATAGTGGAACTCACATAAGAGAACTATTGGGACGGAGGCTGCATTTTCCATGTCATGGAGAGAGCTCATGAAGCTAATGACTGAAGTGTACTGCCCAAAGAATGAGATTCAAAAAATGGAAACTGAACTATGGAACTTAACCGTGAAGAACAATGATTTGGTTGGTTATACTCAGAGATTTCAAGAGCTTACTATGTTTTGCACCAAGATGGCCCCCGAGGAGGAGGATCGGGTTGAGAAATTCATTGGAGGACTCCCCGATAACATCCAAGGGAATGTAATTGATGCTGAACCTACA
>BQNB010019073.1:847-65180 GCA_026074375.1 Tanacetum coccineum
AAGAAGATAGTCCGCTGGTGTTCAAATCCGAGACACTCCTGGTGTGTTTGTGTCAAAGAAGAAGGCACCAGCAAAGACTGATAGAAGCAAAGGGATTGATTTGCTATCTGAAGCCGCATTACTTGAGGAAGCTCAGTTGAAAAAGGCTATCAAAAAAGGCAAACAGGAAACAAACATTCATCAAGCAGGTGGCTCAAGTAAGGGAGCTAATTTAGAATCAGAGGTTCCTGATGAGCCAAAAGGCAAGTTAATTGACACAAGTGAAGGAACTTGTTTAAAACTAGGGGTTCTTAATGTGTCCAAATCAGATTCTTCTGAGAGTGAACATGAGTCTTGGGGAGATAGTGATGATGATAATGATCAACAAAGTGATGATGCAAGAATAGAATATGATGATGAAGACAAAGCTGCTAATCTCAATAAGACTGATGATGAAGAAGAAGATGAGTTTGTACATACTCTTGACGACTATGTACCTACTGATGATGAAAATATAGATGATGAAGAGTATGATCGTATCAATAAAGAAATGTATGATGATGTGAATGTGGAGTTGAAAGATGCGGAGCTGGCAAATGAAGAAAGAGGTGATGAGGAGATGACTCATGCTGAACAAGTAAATGTTGAGCACAAAGAAGTTAGTTAAGAAGTTGCAGGTGATCAAGTCAAGGATGATGCTCAGGCAATAGTTACAGCTACCCTTGCTACACAAAAGACTAAAGTTCCACTACAAAGTTCTTCTATCTCATCCGACTATGCCACTAAATTTCTCAAATTTGATAACATTCCTTTGGGTGACACAGAGATTATCTCAATGATGGATATCAAAGTCTAACATGAAAATCCAAGTATTCAGAACTCACCACTTCTTACCATACCTGTTACGGTAATCCCTGAAACTTCAACCGCTCCAGCAACAACCATTCCTCCACTCATTCCATCATTCATCCCTCTTTAACAACAATCAACACCGATACCAACACCAACAACTACAGAAGTAATAACCTAACAACTGATATTCCTGATTCCACAACCCTTTCTGCTATCCATCAAAGACTTTAAGATTTAGAAAGATAAGTGAAGACACTCAAGAATGTTGATCACTTTTCAGCACTACGTGCTACAATCAAATCTAAAGTTCTGACTGTTGTTCAAGGGTTCCTTGGAACAAGTCTGGATGATGCTCTTTATAAGGTGCTCCAGAGACATACTGCAGAACTCATTAAGGAACACTCAGTTTTAGTAGATGTTGTAGAAAAGCTTAAACAACAATACAAACCTTAAAAAAGTACTAAAGAAATCCGCAAGGTCAAGATGGAGCATGCGGTAAAACAGCAAGAGCCCAAATACACTATCACTTCATCTGATTCGGCTAAATTACAAGAATTTGATCAGAAAAGGACTTTGTTTGAGACAATGACTAAAACTAAGTCATTCAACAAAAACACCAAGCACAAGGCTCTATATCATGCTCTCATGGAGTCTATTCTTAAGGATGAATATGCCATGGATAAAGGTGTTACAGACAAGTTAAAGAAGAGAAAGCCAGATGATCCTGACAAACATGAAGGCCTCCTGCTGGACCAGACCAAGGGTTGAAAAGGAAGAAGACAAGCAAATAACTTGAACCATCAAAGAAGGCTAAGTCAACTAGAACTTCTAAAGGCACCACCAATCTCAGCCAAAATCTATTGGCAAGTCTACATAAGCAGAGGAGATAGTGTTTGAGGCTAGAGATACTCAAGGGCTACAGAACCTTAGAGATGACATTGGTAACAATGATGAACCACTCGTTGTCAATGTTGACCTAAAGGATTAGTTTAAGAAACCAGAAAGGCCTCCTACTCCAGATCCTGAGTGGAATGAAGGTAAAATAGTTAATAATAAGCCAACTTAGAAATAGCTTAGCGACCTTGCCAAAGCAGAAAAATCTTCCAAAACATTCAATGATTTAATGAGCACTCTGATAAACTTTAGTGCATTTTTCATAAACCGCCTGTAGATTAGTGATCTCACACAAGACATTATGGTAGGAACGGCTTACAACATTCTTAAAGGCACTTGCAGGAGTTATGTCGAGCTCGAATACATTATGGAAGAATGTTACAAAGCACTCACTGATCAACTAGACTGGAATAACCCCGAAGGTGATAGATATCCATTCGAATTGAGCAAACCATTACCTCTAGTTCAATCGAGAAATCGTTAGATTATCCCGGTTGATTACTTTTTCAACAATGACTTGGCATACTTGCAAGGAGAAAGCGCCGCAAGAACATACACGACTTCTTTGACCAAGACAAAGGCTACTAAGTACGACTTACCTGGAATTGAATATATGGTACCCAACTTGTGGAGTCCTATAAAAGTAGCATATGACAAGCATGCTCTTTTAGGTACTTCACATTGGGGACCCAAAAGACAAAGATTCTACAGATATGCTTCCAAGAGGGTGTCCAAACATGATGTGTACTTCACCAAAAGAATTCTTGCAATGACAAATGTCAAAGTTAACATATGGTATGGTTATGGTCATCTTGAGGAGATTGAAGTTCGAAGATTCGATCAGCAATTATATAAGTTCATGGAAGGCGACTTTCCATGACTTCATCTACATGACATCGATGACATACTACTTCTTGTTGTTCAGAACAGACTCTTCAACCTCAAAGTCAAGGATATTGTGCACCTGGCCACTTCATTAGAGACGTATTGTAATCCAAAAAAGAGTGGAAGATCTTTAACTTAGTGTCGAGAGCTACCAAAAGAAGCTCAACATATCCAAGCCAAGAACACGTGAAGAAGACCTCTCCCAAAGAACACCATATACCACTCTCTTAGATCCTCAAGGATTCATTTATGAAGACAAGCTGAACAAAAAAAGGTTGATGCGTTCTGATGAGCTTCACAAGTTCAGTGATGGTACACTCTAATCGGTTAGGAATACTCTTCATGACATGGCTACCAATTTAAGGATGGGGTATAACAAATCCATACCCAAGAGAAGATGGAGTCACTTAGACAAGACATGGTCTCACATCATGGTAAAAGAAATTGATCGTCAGTTGCGAGAAAGAAGGTTATTGAGAAGCTTAGAAAAGTTCGTTGGTGGTAGAGATTAAGGGGAAAACCTCAAACTGCTTTAGCGGACAATATGAATTTGTCATATTTTGTCCTACTCTTTCAGGTCAAACTTCGTAATTATAAAACTTGTAAATATGTATATAAGTAGTGTAAGACTAAAATTAGGCATATATAATGTTTGAGTATGAATTTTCAAGAATTTCTTAGTAAATTCAAAAAAATTTAAATTAACGTACTCAAACACCATATAATACCCTCAAAAATTAAGGGGGAGTATTAAAATGTTCCTAATAAGGCTTAATATATATAATCAGAACATTTTTCTCCTTAAATAATTTTCATGTATATTTAAATTAATTGATATCTAAAATATCAAGAGATTCGACATTTTTGATTTGGGGAGAAAATGATTAAAATATAAAACTTATGAATAAAAAGTGATCTTAAAGGCTCAAGTGTGAACTCCTTCCTCACCATGCTAAACAATTTTGGTTATCGATGCATGTGTTGAGGAGGAGCATATCTGAAAAGTAAAACCGTCAAGGTACTAAATGTTTTGATTTATATCACAAAGTACCTTGATTGATGTTTTCAAATGGTTTTAAGGTTGAGAACAATACTAAAATACCAACCATGTATTTAATTAATCGGAGTTATAAGGTGGTTAGGTATAGGTGTTCATTCCCATAATCTAGCCAGATCTGAAGGGATCTACCTAAGGACATTCCATTAGATAGAATAAAAGTCCATAGGTATGATAAAGAGGAGAAAAAGTAAGAAAAGGGATAAATGTAGACTAAGACAAAGCTAACACTAGAACAAACCCAACAAGGTGTTAGTGATGAAGTCTTGGTAAACATTGAAGGGGTTGAAGAATGAAAAAGAAAAGTTAAGATAAAGGGTGAAAAGAAAGAATCCCTCCTTACACTTAGGTAGAAACCGGGTCAATACATATGCTATCAAAAACAATAAGCTGTTGTCTAGTATTGAAGATAGTAATCATGGACCCAGTGATGCGATGCACAACCCTCCCCAGCCACTCAAGGTCTATCAAAAGACTCTTGTTTCATTTTTCAAGGAGATTAAACATATTTCTATCAACTTTCTCACTTCGAGTTAGTTGATATTGAAAAGGTGGCGGTCTGTTCCAGCCTTTGATTACTAAAACCAAATATGCACTATTGAGTCTAGAGCCAATAATGAGATCATCTATAAATCTCACTAGGACATTATTACAATATACTTGTTTATAACAACCCAAAATTTTCACCAATGTAATATCTCTCTGTTATATAATATATCACTTTTTCACGGGGAAATTTTTGCTTTAATCTCTTATTATGCAACGTAATTTGCATAACTAAAGTTAACAAGCTCACACAACCTACCTATGGCAATCCTATCTTCATATATGTCAAGAAAACATCATAATATGTCAAGTAAATATCATAATATCATTTTTACAAAGTACATTACTCATATAATGTACCATTTGCAACGTTATATCAAAACAGGCTTTAAACCATTATCGTATACCTCTAAAACCCTAATTTCATGAAAGGTTAAATATCTAAAGTGAATGTACAAGTTACTAAAGCATATGTACAAGTAATATAACATCTTATTTGAAATATAAACTCCCTCCAAGTTAAAGTACATGTCTTTAAAAACACAATGTACAAGTCATTAAGCATGACATCTAAAATAGCCGTTTTACCTCCGTTTTCATTCTAGTTTCTTCACCACCACTTTTGTACAAGCTACTACACTCAATATACAATGTATAAACCCTAATTATTCTACTCATAAGCTCTCACACATATTTTTACACTCAAAACCCTAATTTAAAACCCTAAACCCTAAAACCGAGCTAGTTTCTAAACCATGACCCGTTTCTTTGTTTTTATCCATTATAAACCTAAACCAATACTCAAATAAGTTGTAATAACATAAATTACAACATTACAAATCACATTCCATCATCATTTCACCATTTTAACAACAATGTACAAGAATTAAATCTAGAAAACCCTAATTGAACCCTAATTTGAACTTTTGACCCGTTTACTCATTTTCGCCTATTTTAAACCCAAACCACCTATCAAATCTTGTTAATAACTCTTAATATAAGTCTTGTGATCCTTAAAATATCACTACTAATCAAATGCACTCGAAAAATAACCAAGAAAACCCTAGTTCAACCCAATTCGAACCCACGACCCTCTTTGGCTTATTTTGACCCATTTTATCAAGCAACCAAGCAAACACCCACCTCCATGACCCTCCTACTTCACCTCTAACCAGCTTACAAGCACCTCTCCTAAATATCTAGCTCACAACTTGGTTACAAAAGCTCCACATCTTCTCTTTTCTTCTTTCTTACCCGCGGCACCACAAGGACTCAAACAACACTTCAATCTAGTCTCTAGCCTTAGAAACTCATCATGTAGCCTTCCCACATCATCCTATAGCTGGTACATATGTCCTAACCTTGAGCTCTAAGTCTCCTTGGCCACCAAGGTACTATTCGACTATAAATAGGGCTCATAACCCTTCATTCTAACTCATCCCCCACTTCTTCTTTCTATAACCCATAATAGCAGCAACTCTTTGCTCAATAAGGTCCTAAGAAGTCTCAAGATCAGAAGTGAAGCAAAAGAAACCAAGAAAAGAAGCCCGGAGTCGTTATTCACCTAATTGACTATTCATACTCACCCTCTATATCACAGATATAACACATCACCTTTCTTCCTTAGCCACCAAGTTGGCCTATATGGCATCCTCTTTTCTTTTTTTTACACGTGGCACCACAAGGACTCAAACAACACTTCAATATAGTCTCTAGCCTTAGCAACTCATCATGTAGCCTTCACACATCATCCTCTTGCTGGTACATATGTCCTAACCTTGAGCTCATAAGTCTTCCTTGGCCACCCAAGGTACTATTCGGACTCATTAAATAGGGGCTCATAACCCTTCTTTCTAACTCATCCCCATTCTTCTTTCATATAATAAACCATAATGCAGCAAATATTTGCTCAATATCAGGTCCTAAGATAGTCTCAGATCAGAATTGAAGCAAACACAAACCAAGAAAAGAAGCCCCGAAGTCGTTTTATTCTATAGGGTTACGAAGCTAAAAGTCCCGATTTCAACCCGTTTCCAAGCTATAAGCTCAAAACCAGGTTCCATAAGCTTACAATCTGTTTTCATACCCTTATAATGTTCATATGATCATGCTTAAACTCTTGTTAAAAGCTTTGAACTCAAAAACATATGTGTTTTACCTTTTTTATCCAAACCGAGCTCATGAAACCCTAATTTCATGTTTTTACTTAATCTATAATCTAAACCTGTAAACTATTGTTATAATCTATTCTCAAAAGCTTATATAAAATTATAATAAGTACTTTATCAAGTCTTGAAGGAATTTGAATTAAAAACCTACGCGTTTTCGTTATTTAACCCTAAAATGACCCGTTTTGATTTCTAGCTTAACGAATCGTTAATCTAAACTTTTGTTACGTTAAACCTTCATATTTTAGCTTATATTAATAATCTATAACATGTAAATTACTTTTCATATTGAAAAATATCATTATTATGGATTTTGGACTTGTTTTGTAAACCATTTTCATGCAAAAGGGTATATATCGTAACTTTCTGAAACTTATAACTAAAGGGACTAAAAATGTCATTTCATCAAAGTTATAACTATAGGGATCTATTATGTCACTTTCCAAAGTATAAGGTTTACTTTGTACATCTTTTAAACTAGAAGGAACAAACTCATAAAAGTGCAAACTCCAAGGGTATATTTTGCCATTTTTCATTCTTAAGGGTCTAAAATGTAACATTTTGAAAAAGTATAAAAATATGTTCAAAACATTATAAGACATAACTTTAATTAACGCTTGACGTGCTTATCGTTTCCAGTTATCAAGCAAAACGCTTAAAACCAATTATATCGTACCACAATACTAGGGAGCTTCATATTAAGGGGTTTCATCTTGGTATTACGTTCTGACTGAGTTGTTGGGTTTACGATTTAAAGTGCCCTAGCTCCTCAAACGTTTACTGAATGACCTCTGAATTATGATGGCCCGAACGGTGATACAATAATTCCAAACTCTCCAATCAAACTCATAACAATATTAAACTCTTAGAACCAAAGTTCTAGAGTACAATCTTCCTAAGACTTGACATATTTACTCAGGTTGCGTGACGTGGCTGTTTACTATCATTCTTGGCTATATCAACCTTCTCTGTTAAGATTGTGATAAAGTCGTCAGCTTTCATTTTGGAATATTTATTACAACCACCTATCAGGTGAAGTTCATAACCTCGCCTTTACTTATTTACATGTTTTATAAACCCGCGAGGGGGATACATGCTTGTTACAAACTCTTTTACATACTCGTTTATCTTATAACAATGTGATTACTTTTCAAAGACTTAATGAGTTCATAACCTCACATTTCAATCTTTTAAATACTTTATAAACCTGTAATACCTGCTATAAACTATGAATACAAGTGTTTTCTAAACTATATGCTATCCTGATATATTATTGCCTAAGTACATGGAAATACCTCTTTGGGTAATATCTTCTAATATCTCTTTGGGTAATATCTCCCAATATCTCTTTGGGTAATATCTCCCAATATCTCTTTGGGTAATATCTCCCAATATCTCTTTGGGTAATATCTCCCAACATCTCTTTGGATAATAGCTCCTAATATCTCTTTTGAATATGACTCCTAGTATATCTCAGGTAAAAGCTCCCGGTTCTATTGAGTTTAAATATGTGATTCATGAGCTGACATCAATAATAACTATTTTACAAATAACGGGTGTATAACAACGTAACCCAATATTAAATTTGCATTTAACTATTACATTTGAAACCTATGAATTTCTTTCAACCTTTGTGTTGACCCTTTTTATGCATGTTTATCCCAGGTAATTGAGCAACTCATGGCATGGAGTGACATGGACTTGAAGATGGCTAAAATTTGTTATCATTCACATTTTATGTTTCTATATTTTAGGACCTGCCTTTGTAAAACTCTGATTCTAAATTAATGATAACGTATCTTTTAAAAACGTCTGTTTTGAGTCGTTTTCTATGATTGTGTCTATGATTCATGAAGTAATACCCCAGATTAACTTCCGCTGCTATATTTCCAAAATAGGGATGTTACAGAGTGGTATCAGAGCTCACGGTTATAGAGAACAAGGGTAAAACCTTAATTATAACTACTTTTCTTTTGCCATCAATATCCTTCGTGCCACTCCATTTCCCCATGCGGTGTATGTAAGAAATTTGCTTACTAAATACTACGTAACTATTATAACTTATATTATTTTACCAAGTTATTAGAGAGGTGTAATCTTGAAAGTAAGTAGACGTGTGAAAGGAGGAAATTATAATTATGTTGCGCAACATAATTATAAATGCATCACACACGTGAACTTGTAACCTTGATTAGCCTAACATGAAAATCAAGTTCGTGCTAAGTATTCCTATCTATTACCTAATCTCACTTTAACATTCATCTAAATCTCGGGACGAGATTTCTTTAAGGGGTGGAGACTATAACAACCCGAAATTTTCACCAATGTAATATCTCTCTGTTATATAATATATCACTTTTTCACGGGGAAATTTTTGCTTTAATCTCTTATTATGCAACGTAACTTGCATAACTAAAGTTAACGAGCTCACACAACCTACCTATGACAATCCTATCTTCATATATGTCAAGCAAACATCATAACATGTCAAGTCAATATCATAATATCATTTTTACAAAGTACATTACTCATATAATGTACCATTTGCAACGTTATATCAAAACAGGAAATAAACCATTATCGTATACCTCTAAAACCCTAATTTCATGAAAGGTTAATATCTAAAGTGAATGTATAAGTTACTAAAGAATATGTACAAGTAATATAACATCTCATTTGAAATATAAACTCCCTCCAAGTCAAAGAACAAGTCTTTAAAAGCACAATGTACAAGTCATTAAGCATGACATCCAAAATAGCCGTTTTACCTCCGTTTTCATTCTAGTTTCTTCACCACCACTTTTGTACAAGCTACTACACTCAATATACAATGTATAAAACCTAATTATTCTACTCATAAGCTCTCACACATATTTTTACACTCAAAACCCTAATTCAAAACCCTAAACCCTAAAAACCGAGCTAGTTTCTAAACCATGACCCGTTTCTTTGTTTTTATCCATTGTAAACCTAAACCAATACTCAAATAAGTTGTAATAACATAAATTACAACATTACAAATCACATTCCATCATCATTTCACCATTTTAACAACAATGTACAAGAATTAAATCTAGAAAACCCTAATTGAACCCTAATTTAAACTTTTGACCCGTTTACTCATTTTCGCCTATTTTAAAACCAAACCACATATCAAATCTTGTTAATAACTCTTAATACAAGTCTTGTAATCATTAATCCATCATTATTAAACAAGTATACACGAAATACAAGCTTAAAAACCCTAATGAGCTCTAATTGAACCCGCATACACCTTTTTCTCATTTTGACCCATTTTAAACTTCCATATTGCAAACAAGCACCTAAATGACTAAGCACACTCACCCCTAACCAGCTTACAAGCACCTCCTTTCATTCCTTAGCCACCAAGTTGGCGACATGGCCTCTCTTTTCTTCTTTTTTACCCGCGGCACCACAAGGACTCAAACAACACTTCAATCTAGTCTCTAGCCTTAGCAACTCATCATGTAGCCTTCCCACATCATCCTCTAGCTAGTACATTTGTCCTAACCTTGAGCTCAAAGTCTCCTTGGCCACCAAGGTACTATTCGACTATAAATAGGGCTCATAACTCTTCATTCTAACTCATCCCCTACTTCTTCTTTCTATAACCTATAATAGCAGCAAATCTTTGCTTAAGAAGGTCATAAGAAGTCTCAAGATCAGAAGTAAAGCAAAAGAAACTATGAAAAGAAGCCCCGAAGTCGTTATTCTAGGCGTACGAAACTAAAAGTCTTAATTTCGACCCATTTCCAAGCTATAAGCTCAAAACCAGGTTCTATAAGCTTACAATCTATTTTCATACCCTTATAATGTTCATATGATCATGCTTAAACTCTTGTTAAAAGCTTTAAACTCAAAAACATATGTGTTTTACCTTTTTGATCCAAACCGAGCTCATGAAACCCTAATTTCATGTTTTTACTTAATCTATAAGCTAAACTTGTAAACTATTGTTATAATCTATTCTAATAAGCTTATCTAACATTATAATAAGTACTTTATCAAGTCTTGAAGGAATTTGAATTAAAAACCTATGCGTTTTCGTTATTTAACCCTAAAACGACCCGTTTTGATTTCTAGCTTAACGAATCGTTAATCTGAACTTTTGTTACGTTAAACCTTCATATTTTTAGCTTATATTAATAAGCTATAACCTGTAAATTACTTTTCATATATGAAAAAATATCATTATTAGGATTTTTGGACTTGTTTGTAAATTATTTTCATGCTATAGGGTAATATAATCCACGTAACTTAATGAAACTTATAACTAAAGGACTAACAAATGTCATTATCATCAAATTTATTAACTATATGGTATCTATTATGTACACATTCTAAAGTACAAGTTTACTTGTACAACTTTTAAACTATAAGGACCAAACATCGTAAAGGTGCAAAAATCCCAAGGTATATTTTGCCAATTATCATTCTTAAGGGTCTAAAATGAATTTTGGAAAAAGTATAAAAATATGTTTCAAAACATTATAAGACATAACGTTAATTAACGGCTGATGTGCTTATCGTTTCCAGTTATCAACAAAACGCTTAAAAACCAATTATATCGTACCACAATACTAGGATCATCAATAATGGGTTTCTTTCTTCTTGGTGATTTACGTTATGACTGAGTTTTTGGAGTTTACAATCTAAAGTGCCCTAGCTCCTCAAAAACTTATACTGAATTACTTCTGAAATAAGAAGGCCTGAACGTGATACAATATTCTAAAATCTCCAATCAAACTCATAAACAATATTAATAACATAGAACGCAAAGATTCTAGAGTACCATCTTTCTAAGACTTGACAATATTTACTCAGGTGCGTGACTGTGGCTGTTATTATCATTTGCCTATATCAACCTTCCCCAATTAAGATTATGAAAAGGTCATCACCTTTCATTTTGGAATATTTACTTACAACTACCTATCATGAGAAGTTATAATAACCTCGCCTTTAACTTTTTAACATGTTTAATAAACACCGCGAGTTCAGCTTTCATTTTGGAATATTTATTACAACTACCTATCAGGAGAAGTTTATAACCTCGCCTTTACTTTTTTACATGTTTTATAAACCCGCGAGTGGGATACATGCTTGTTACAAACTCTTTTACATACTCGTTTATCTTATAACAATGTGATTACTTTTCAAAGACTTAATATCTCCTAATATCTCTTTGGGTAATATCTCCCAATATCTCTTTGGGTAATATCTCCTAATATCTCTTTGGGTAATATCTCCCAACATCTCTTTGGATAATAGCTCCTAGTATCTCTTTTGATAGTGACTCCTAGTATATCTCAAGTAAAAGCTCCCGGTTCTGTTGAGTTTAAATATGTGATTCATGAGCTGACGGCAATAATAATTGTTTTACAAATAACAGGTGTATAACAACTTAACCCAATATTAAATTTGCATTCAACTATTACATTTCAAACCTATGAATTGCACTCAACCTTTGTGTTCACCCTTTTTATGCATGTTTATCCTAGGTAATTGAGCAAATCATGGCCTGGAGTGGCATGGACTTGAAGATGGTTAAAATTTGTTATCATTCACATTTTATGTTTCTAGATTTTAGGACCTGCCTTTGTAAAACTCTGATTCTAAATGAATGATAACGTATCTTTTAAAAACGTCTCTTTTGAGTCATTTTCTATGATTGTGTCTATGATTCATGAAGTAATACCCCAGATTAACTTTGCTGCTATATTTCCAAAATGGGGGTGTTACATTGTTTCTCACACACTGTAAAATAAGTAATATCTTAAGAGTCGTACGCATTATCCTTGTGATATTGCCAAAACATTAGACTGATACTTAAGTATCCACAATGACGATGGAAATCCTTCCAGAGCCAACATCAAAAAAGACCTGCGGTAGGTGACTTGTGAGATCCTATTTGGATCAAACTTGTGACACTGGATATCGATTCAGTCCAGACTATGAATTGATGGTTGATGAATTTTGAAATGGATAAAACTCTCGATGTGTCGCAAAATTACTTTAGCAAGTGACATGACGATTGATTTTTCAAATCAATTTTTATTCAATCGGTGAGACAATAACTCACTGGTTCACTCTTATCGTGTTGTCTGCTTTGAGACGTTCCGATAATGAGAACAATCTGAGTATGGTGAATCTAATACACATGTGTTAGAAAGATTCAATATTGCAAGCTGGAAATCCTGTCAATGGGATTCTTCTTAAATTGAATCTACCTGATCACAGGTCAATCCTCGCAGATTCAAAGGTTAATTCAACCAAACACGGGCGAATGACAAAGCCATATTTCTCCCCTAACTTTATTGCTAACTGTTTTATTGCAGATACATATAAATATGGAAATGGAGGTACCTGGTTCAGCAGAGTCAAAAATTCATAGCCGCATGCTCATACTCGACCGACATATGTAAAGACATTATGAAAGCTCAAGTACATGTTTCAAGACTTCCGCTACTCTGATACTGCATGTCCTTCTTAAAGTGACAAAGTGTTAAAGTTAAAGAACTTCAAGAAAGATTACTATACAAGCTTTCAATATCAAGAAAAGTATGAGCATGTTTGTCCGAAGGTCACAAGTACACAAGATGGCAAAAGATCACAAGATGATGATAAGAAATTATATTTGGCTGATGATCTCAAGACGCTAAAAGATCACATGCAAGTCAAGCTTAAAGGAACAAGCTCAAGCCTAAAGTCTAAAGATCACTACGCATATCACAAGTTGAAAGACAAAATTCAAGACCACGAGCAAAGACCGAAGACATTCATAGAATGCTAAGTTTAAGATTTTTATAAAAGGATGTGACCTCCCTTAGGGGGAGATTGTTAGGAATCGAGAAAAGACTCGGTCACTCCTAAAATATGTAGCTCGTAGGTCTTAAATACTTTTTGGAACATTAGTAAGCTAGTTAGTCCAAAGCCCATAGAAAGCCCATGGAAGCCAAGGCCTAACCGGCTATATGATGTATAAATACCTTCTCCATAGCTTGGAGAGGGTGTTGGTTGGTTTCATTTCACACATACTTCTTAATATAATATTCTCTCTTTCTTTCTCTCACTAAAAACCTTCCTTCCATTCCTTTCTCTCTCTAATTCTTCATTGGTTGGTTAAGTAGTTAGATAATATATGATTTCTATAATTTGGTATGTTAAGAATTAAAGGCCAAAAGGATTTCTTATCATATTGAATAGATCATTTCTTGATTGTTTACCCGCCATTTCTTGCATTTATGCTTTATTTATGTGTGCATCTGTATTCGTATATATATTTATCTTCATATTTCTTAGCCTAAATAAACATACTTTAATCACCTTGTTTACAAAACCGTTAAATTGGAATTCTCGTCTTTTATAATCAAAATCATTAGTCTTTGGATTCGTGACAATCTAAAGATATTTCTTTTTAAAGTATGTTAACTCTAAAGAACGTCAATCCCATGGAACGACCTGGTCTTACCTAAAGATTATACTATATATGTGGGTTATACTTTTACCCGTGTGTTGGTTTGAAATCAATAGAACTAGTTTATATAAATTTAAAGCTTTTACAACACATTAAAGTTTTTGGGTAAGCAATGTTCAAGTATGGGAGGATTTGATAACGCTCTAAATATACATAAAATATCCTTCACTAATACTCTATTTATCTATATAAATATATAAAATATTACGTCTTTAGATACTTATTTGTGTAATAGTTATTGTAGGAATAAATGAAGCAAAAAAGGACTAGAAATGTGAAGATTATTCGTTAAATATGTTAAGGACCATTAAAGGAAAAGACTTAGAAGAATATAAATAAAAGAGTTAATTGCATAAATGGTCCCTGTGGTCATCCGGATTTAACAAAAATGGTCCCTCAAACTTTTTTTAATGAAAATGGTCCCCATGATTGTGAAACATAACGGGTTTGGTCCCTGTGGTAAGAGGATTCATAACGGTTTTGGTCCCCATGACCCATAGCTGATTTGGTCCCTATAGGGACCAAACCCATTATGTTTCACAACCATGGGGACCATTTTCGTTACAAAAAAGTTTGAGGGATCATTTTCGTTAAATCCGGACGACCACAGGGACCATTTATGCAATTAACTCTAAATAAAATAAAAGCCAAGTACGACACACTTATGTGTAAGTACGATGTACTTGTGAATGGGGGAATTGCAATTAATTCAAAGGCGAAGTACGACACACTTTTACCTGCAGTTACAAAAATAATAATCATTACTCCTTGCATTGATTGGAGACCGATCATTTGATTACAACACTTCTTACCCACATTATTATGGAGTCCCAAAGTCTATAAAATGCAACCCTATGCCTGGGTTTTTCAAGAAATGATAACAAGTCATAAAAATCAAAAGAAAGAAAAATAGGATGGATTAACCTCTCGTTCATCCCATTCCACTTGTTCACACCACCAAGAGAACTAATTTAAAGTTGCGTTCTACTTGTTAGTTTTCGTGACAAAGAGACTATAGGGTCGGATTAGTGTTTGGGGTATTTTATAGTTTTTATTTAGGAAAACTCGTGTAAACGTATTCGTATTATCTCTTTAATATGATTTCCACTGATTTTATGAAGTTTATTATGTGTTTTACTTCTATGATTATGGAGTAGTCTTATTATGTTTGTTTAGGCAAAGTAGAATATGTGATGTGAATATATTATGGATAAATGCTTATGATCGTATGAATGATATGCTCGATGTTGCGATGCTTATATCATTAATAATTGTTTGATTTGTCATTGTGGTAGAATTTGGTCAAAAGGCTCTATTGTTTTGATATAATTTCATGTTGTTTGTCTATGAACAATCCGGTATTAACCTTGTGAGAATTGGTTAATAAAACTATTATCAACCTAAGTATAATAATGTTTAATGTCTAATCACATGTCTAACGAACTTTATTAGGAGAGTATGTCCTTATTATTATCATCCACAAATCTATCTAAATGCATTTGGTATGTTAAGAAATAAAGACCGAAAGGATTTCTTATCATATTGAATAGATAATTGCTTGATTGATTACCTGTTATTTCTTTCTTTTATGCTTTATTTATGTGTGCATCTCTATCCGTATATATGTTTATCTTCATATTTCTCAGCCTAAATATACATAGTTTAATCATCTTTTTTACAAAACCGTTAGGAATTCTCGTCTTTTATAATAAAAAACATTAGTCTTTGGATCCGTGACAATCTAAAGTATTTCTTTGCAAAATATATGAACTCTAAAGAACGTCAATCCTGTGGAATGACCTGGTCTTACCTAAAGATTATAACATATACGTGTGTTATACTTTTACCTATGTATTGGTTTGAAATCGATAGAACTAGATAATATAATTTTAAAGCATTTACAACACATCATGTGTTCACGCGAAAATGAAAAAAAACCTTTTCCTAAAGGGGATAGACAATCTGAAATTTTAGAGTTAGTGCATTCTGATATATGTGAATTAAATGGACAACTAACTAGATGTGAAAATAGGTATTTCATAATATTCATTGATGATTGTTCTAGATATACCTATGTTTATTTGTTGAAATCAAAAGATCATGCCTTTAAAACATTCAAAATATATAAGGCTGAAGTATAAAATCAAAAAGACAAAAAGATACAAATTCTAAGAAGTTATATAGGTGGTGAATACTTTTCCACCGAATTATCCTCCTATTGTGAATCACAAGGTTTGATTCATCAAAGGACAACACCATATATACCTCAACAGAATGGTGTTGCTGAGAGGAAGAATAGAGTTTTGCAAGATATGATTAATGCTATGTTAGTCAGTGCAAACTTGCCAAAGAATTTGTAGGGTGAAGCCTTGCTTATAGCATGTCATGTAAGTAATAGAATAATTGCGAAGAAACTAAAAGTATCTCCTTATGAAATATGGAAAGGTAGAAAGCCTAACATAACTATTTTAGAGTTTAGGGTTGTTTAGCCTATTATAAGGTTACCTTACCTCATACATCTAAATTAGGATCTAGAGGTTAAAAACTGTATTTTTAGGATATGTAAAAGATTCTAAATCTTATCGTTGTTTAGATTTAGATTCAAATGTTATTGTTGAATCAAGAGATGTAGATTTCTTTGAGAATAAATTTCATCATGATTCAACAAGCACAAATACAATTGTGACTCAAATCCCAAAAGATATTTCTAGCCTAGATTTCAACTCTAACAATAAGAGGAACATAGCAGAATCTTCTAGTACACCTAGAAGAAGTGAAAAGGCTAAAAGAAACTTAGATCCTAATTTTATTGATTCTCAAGCTATAATCTTCCTTGTTTAAGGTGATAATGAGAATCATGTTATTAATAAAATACCAGTTATACTTAATGTAGAGGATGAACCTAAAACATATAAAGAGACTATAACCTCTAGGAATTCTGCATTTTGGAAGGAGGCAATTGATGATGAAATGGATTCCCTAATATCTAACAACACTTGGGAACTTTCAGATTTACCTCTAGGTTCCAAAGCGATTGGGTGTAGATGGGTATTTAGAATAAAATACATACAGATGGATCCATTCAAACTTTTAATGCTAGGTTGGTAATTCAAGGCTTTAGTCAAAGACAAAGAGTTGATTACTTTGATACATATGCATCGGTAGCTAGAATCACTTCGATTAGGGTGCTCTTTGTATTAGCTTCAATTTATAATTTTCCTATACATCAAATGGATGTTAAAACAACTTTTTTGAATAGAGACTTAGGTAATGAAGTCTATATGAAACAACCTAAAGGGTTTGTGTTGCATGATCATGAGAATAAAGTTTGCAATTTAAAGAAATCTTTATATGGGTTAAAACAAGCACCTAAACTATGGCATGATAAATTTGATAAGTCTATACTTTCAAATGGTTTTACCCATAATTCATAAGAAAGATGTATTCATTCTAATTTTACATAAGATTATGGTGTCATCCTATGCCTTTATACAGATGATATACTGATTTTTAGAACCAATGTAGAAGGTATCAATGAAACTAAGAAGTTTATGTCTTCATGTTTTCAAATGAAAGACATGAATGAGGTTGATACTATATTGGGGATAAAGGTTAAAAGGCATAGTGGGGGTTATGCAATAAATCAATGTCATTACATTGATAAGATTATAGACAAGTTTCAACACTTGAATATAGAGGAAACACACACCCCATATGAGTCATCTTGTAAACTGGTTGAGAATAATGGAAGAGTTGTTGCTCAAATAGAATATGCAAGTGCAATAGGTTCTTTAATGTATGTTACACATTGTACTAGACCTGATATTGCATATGATGTATGCAAACTTTTAATATATACGAGTAATCTAAGTCAGGATCATTGGAAAGCGATTGGAAGAGTTCTTGGTTATCTTAAAAGAACTAGACAATTAGCTTTGTATTATGATCATTTTCCTGCTGTACTAGAAGGATGCTCAGATGCTAGTTGGATAACTGGTAGTAGTGATAGTAAATCTATAACTGGTTGGATTTTTACACTTAGTAGAGGGGCTATTTCTTAGGGTTCAAAGAAACAAACATATATTACACATTCCACCATAGAGGCTGAGTTTTTAGCACTTGCAACTATAGGTAAAGAAGCAAAATGGCTAAGAAATATATTGTTAGACATAGAGTTATGGACACAACCAATGCCAGCCATTTCCTTACATTGTGATAGTCAATCAACACTATCTATGACATATAATAAGGTGTATAATGGAAAGTATAGACACATTAGACTTAGGCATGCCTATATCAAGGAGTTAATATCAAATGGGATAATAACTATTAAATATACACGCTCTTGTAAGAATCTTGCGGATCTGTTTACAAAAGGTCTTCCAAAAGACATAGTCTTTGGAACTACAAGAGAGATGGGTTTAAACCCCATTGAGTAAAGTTGGCAGCAATGGGAACCCAACCCTTACAAAGACTAAAATTTACTTAAAGGTGCACTGTAGTAAAAACAATGTGACTGTTTGGATGGTCACGAGTTTTCGTATATATACGGCTATCTTTCTGTGTTTTTTATCATCTAAAAATACTCAAAAAACACATACAACAAAATCTGATTCACTTTAAATACATACAAAATACAGACGTTTGATATTTATGTGAACTTTATGTACGCTGCATAAAGTTTTGTTCTTTGAGGTTGAATCCTAGGGAGAAATTAGTCTTGAACCACCACCGTAAATAGTGGGGGCTAATATTCTTTAAGAATAGTGATTATCACGTCATCAATTTTGTTTTTATTATTAGTAAAAATATGTGATATAATATCACATGTGATATAATTAAACTTATTGTTGAGTGTTCAACAAATATATTTTATTGAGTGTTCAAACTTAATGTTGAGTGTTCAACCATTTATTTTGAGTGTTGAACAGATATATTTTATTTAATGTTGAGTGTTCAACAGATACATATTTATTTTGAGTGTTCAACCATATATTTTATTAAGTGTTCAAACTTAATGTGATACTTCAAGAGTGTTCAAACTTAATGTTGAGTGTTCAACAAATATATTTTATTTTTTATAATTAAACCCGCTTGAAGTATTACACGTGATATAATATATCTGTAAGTTTGAACACTCAACATTATGTCATGAAATGAGCATAAGTATTTGTGTAAAACACTAAATGATTCATCATGTTTAACATTAAAAAATAAACATCTTTAGCTTTCTAACTATATATCAAACATAATTTGTGAAAATTCAATTCAAACGCCATTTTCTCACAAAACTATGTTCCAAGTCCATGTCCTTATTTGACATCTAAATACTTTTTGATGAGTCAGATGATTGAATATCCTTCATTGGCGCTACTACTGGTATATTAGTCACCAAATTAAAATGAACAAAGACAGTACCTTAAAAAAACGAGCATCATTGAACCGAACTTGGTTGTCTTCATATATAAACACAATATAACATGCATATGTATAGTGTCGTGAAAACATGAATAGACCATGTTAGGATTTCATTTTTTATGACAACATGACGGAATTGCCATAGTTAATCATGCCACCATATGTAGGGACTAGAATAGTCATTTAAGTAAACTTATGTATTAGATGGTGGTATAAATACCCCTACAAGGCTTCCATAGAGGGGTTGAGACTTGTATCATTTTTACACTTTCATTCTATTTTACAAGTTTTGTTTTTCTCTCTACTCTCTCTCACTAATATGGCTATCTTGTGGTTTGAGTCTCCTAGACCACCAGATCATAGATTCTTTAATTCTTTCAATTCGTATCATCACCATGGTTGCAATCTTGGGTCGGTTTAATTTCTTTATGGTATGTTTGGTCACACTTTTAGACCTGTCATGTCTGTTTTATGTCTAATAATCTGTCACAGTTCACTTCTCATGTTGAGCTTACTTATAAGCAGTTTTGTCATGGCTTATTTTTGGGTTCTGGCTTATTTAGTGTTTGATTCAAGCTTATTTATAAGTTTTCGTGTCTTCATATTATTAATGTCTGTTCTGGTTTGGTTTATTGTAAGATTCATGATAAGTTTTTAAGGTCTTTTGAATCTTTAAAACTGTGTCTATAAAACTGCTTATTATGTCAGCTTATTCTGAGCTTATTAAGCCGCTAAACAGTTTTTAAGCATATTTTTGGTCTTGGTATGAAAGGGGACATAGATCCAAGTTTTGTGCTTCAAAGGACAATTCTTTTGTTGTTTTCTGCAAAATGACAAAAATCTGGTACAAATGATTTATACCACCATTCGGCGATTTATACACGTATACATTTCGGCGATTTATATCATTTTCATTTTGGCGATTTATACACGTCTTAAAGACGGCGATTTATACGCCTCTTAAAGACGGCGATTTATACGCGTCCTAAAGACGGCGATTTATACGTGGGTTGGATCCGGCGATTTATACATCCACCAAGCTTGGCCATTTATACACCTGACCAAACCGAGTCAACTCAATATTTACCGAGTTGACTGGGTCTTCTTAATTGAGTCTTTTCTTACCGAGTATTTTCTAATAGTTAAAATGAAAAAAGAATAGATGAGAAAAGACAGACTTGAACAATAACAACAACATAATTACAACATCCAACATCAACAACAACGACAGCCTCAACATCTACCAACAAATCCACAATCAATCTAATCCTATATACCCATCGTCACAGCCTCATCACAAATCCATTAACTAATCCTATCCTATCACATCCTCCATCAAGACTTGAAATCAAAATGAACCAAATATGATCTCAGATTTCTTCAAAACTAAAGTATGAATCTTTAAAGATTTTTTTTTTTGGTGAAAAGGTGAACGTTTATTAATTATCAACATACTTACATCATATAAGATATAAAAAGGTCAGACATGCCTGAACCTGTTATACAACATTGAAAACTACATTCGAAATCATTAAGATACAAAACAGAGCATAACAACTCTGAAGACAGCTTCCTCAGATAATACACATAAAATAAGTCTGACAGAGAATCAGACAACAAATTAGATATGATTCCCAAATCATATCCAATCAAGTTTACCTTTATACGACCAAACACCATATTCTCATAACTACATTAACACCCTCCATATAGCCACAAGACATTCAACCATCACTCACAACAGTAAGAGACTATATAGAGGGGGCATCATTATTCAGAATATAGCAACCATTCACTTTATGAGAAGGGCTCTTCACTCCTAGCTACATTTCCTATACATCAGCTGCCGTGATCCAAATAGAAGTTTACATCCTCACCATTAGACTAGACAACAGAGAGGAATAAGCATCACTAGGACTGAAACACACACCCTCACATAAATCTATCCTTACCTCCTTAGCAATGCATAAATTAGACCAAGTAGTGTCATCTTTCACCACTCACTATTCCAATTACCAATGCACTGCACTCCCAGGTCATTTACCCTTCACAAAGATGGAGACTTTCCTTATGGTACATCACCCTGTGCAAGAAGAACCAAACTGACCCTCATAGGAATCCAGATCCACCCTTGGCCACTTGGAACATCTATGAGAATCATTCAGTCTTCTTACCGAGAGTAGACTCCAAGATATTAAGTTCCATCAATGTAATGACCCAAATAATAAACAACAGTTATGTTTAATGTAACAGTGTTAATAGAATTTATGTTGCAAAAGAAAGGGCCTTTAAGACTGTTCTGTCCCAAACACCCTGCATCACTACAACAGTTATGAACCATGTTGGACTGAGTTGGGGAGCAAGTGAATACATTCATGCCCAGGAAACTCCAAAGTATTAGGACCCATTCACTTAAGGTTTGTAGACGCACCCAAGACTCATCCCCTATTACCCACCCCCTACAACTGCCCCACATTACCTATAACCGTACAATAACTTTATCCACCATAAGACCTCCGCCATTCCCCCCCCCCTGACTTCCTCCAAACTCCCCTCCCTCCACCGGAACCAAGACAATAACCTTAGTAACAATGATCACAAACATTTGAACTGAAATACTCATATTAGACTGAGAAATCTGTATCCTGATATTGGACCTCTCAATGAAATGCATCACTAAGGATTCTTTAATACTTATTTATCACATCTCCTGAAAATATCTAATTCTGAGTTTCTTTCTTGCCATATTAAGTATACACAAGCAGCAAAGCCTACTCTTCTGATGACACTTCCAATAGAGCTTCCACAATACATTCTAGACATAGGACTAATAATCATGTTCCAATCCATTAGACTATTTTTGACATAGCAGAGTTCTAAAACTGCTCTGCATATGCACATTGAAAGAACAACTGCTGATGTGAGTCCATATCCTGCTGGCACAAAAGGCATATCATCATGTCAAATGATCCCTATTTCTTAATCTTGTCTTGGGTAGTAAGTTTGTTCTGAATTGCCATCCACAAAACAAAGGCATGTTTAGGTATGTTTTGGGAAAACCATACAAACCTATTCCATGAGACTTCCTCTTTATGATTCCTAAGATCATCATAAGCTTGTTTAACTGAGAATTGGCTCATTTTTCCTTTCTTACGTTTCCAGACCAACTCATCAAGTTTATCTTCCAACACTATATTGTCTTGAATGGCTAATTAAGGGTAGTTAACCATCCACTCAGCAGGCCATCGGCAAACTCCGCCCACTACAACATCCTTTACAACAACATCATCTTTCCATCTAACATTGTACAAGTCTCTATGGGCTATAAAGTTTTAAAGGATTGCTATACAGCTCCAATTATCATATATCACCAAATTGTTTCTTCCATCACCAGTCTTCTTTATTAAGAACTGTCTCACTTCATATCTAATTCTCAATATGTTTCTCCAACCCTAACTATCACTATCTTCTTCACATACAGACCATACGCATTTCCCTTTAAGTTTAACCACATTAACCCATATAACCCATAAGGAAACTTTGTTTATAGCTACATGCCACACATGTTTGGAAATCATTGCCTTATTCTAAACACCCAGATCTTTCAATCCTAGCCCTCCTTAGATTTTTGGGTTACAAACATTATTCCAGGAAACCTTTGCTTTACCCTTTGTCAGCTCACTTTGATTCTATAGGAAGCCTTTGAAAACCTTATTGATATCATCAATAACAGTTTGTGGAAGCAAAAAGACAGAAGACCAGTACACATGGATGGATTCAAGGACAGAGGCAATCAATTGAAGCCTCCCAACATAGGACAAGCATTTGTTCTTCCAGTTTAGCACTCTATTCTTTATTTTATCAATCAGCACTTTACAATTACCCACTCCAATTCTTTTAGATGATAAAGGGACTCCAAGGTAATTAACAAGAATTTTCTCCACTTTAAATGGGACATGACTAAGAATATCATGTTTCTCTTCCTCACTCAAACATCCAAATAGAATAGTGCTTTTATTATACTTAGGGATCAAACCAGAAAAATGCCAAATTCCTCAATAGCATCTTTGAGAACCATTACTGAGTTCAAGTCCCCATGACAAAACATGAGAAGATCATCAGCAAAACAAACATGGGTCAAACTTATCTTTTCACAGTGAAAGTAATATTTAAACTCATCACTTTCTTTAACCTTTTTCTCCACTATCAAAGACAAGATTTCCATTACCATAGTAAAAAGATATAGGGACATAGGATCCCCTTGCCTTAAACCCCTACCACCTTTGAAATATCTAAAGCTTTCACCATTTACACACATGGAAAATGATGCAGTTGTAACACATTTGATAATTGATGTGTCGTTGTGTGGTGTATATTTTTATGATTCAAGTTTTAAATTTATATTTTGTCGACTTAACCAAAAACAACACTTTAACGGGCAGTGTATCCGGTTAGTCGTAGATTCGTGGTAAGTAGGGTGTCGAACACTTGAAGCGAGGTTAAATCTCTCAATTTATTTATATCTTGGTTATCTAATCTAAGTTAATTCTAATCTAAGTCAAACCTATGCTAATCTAATGTTAATTCTAGTCCTAATTCTAATAGGTAAAAGGGGGGGGGGGGTTTAAGCCTGAGAGACTGGCACGGGTTTGGTTAGTGACTATAATCAATTCAAGATACTTTAACCCATGCAAACAAATTAACAAAAGATAAAAGAGCGGTTGAGCCTTATGATAGAAAACTGTATTAGCCATCAATAATCAAATTAGAAGTTGGTTTGTTTATTCAGTGCAATGATTACTTATCTCAAAGAGGCATATCATTCTTAAACTTAGGGGAGACTTCATCCAAAGACCTAGACATATTAATTCTCTCACAATTAAAGCATCTGCATAAAGCATCCTTATTTGTTGATTATAATCTATCTTAGGGATTAAAGCAATGGTGATCTTGTTAAACCCTAGCTCATAGAGACTTTACCCACTTACTGCTTAATGGCAATTTATACACTAGTAGTCCACTTGTCCAACTATCCAATGGAATCAGAACATTATTTGTTGAATTATCAAGATTCACCTACTAGTCAAAATTTTCAATAAACCAAAGGCAGTTTCCGTTAACTAGTTAAGCCAGAAGCATATCCTTAGCACGATTTTAGAAGGACAATATTTGTGATCCTATGATTCTAGATGTATAAATCACTATATGGAGAGCTATCCCGGCATCTAGATTACTTGGTCCGTATCACTAGATCCAGTTGAATGATAGGTCGCATACAAAAGCACGTAAACAAGTATATTTTGATAAACATAAACAAGCATACAACGATAAATTAAAAAATCAAGATATAAACAAAACCAAACATTCAGATCTTCATAATAATGGCTAATACCCGAAGGTATTAGCCTTCAAACATCATAATTAATACAAGAGTAATTGTTTTAGCCAAGGTAAACTAACCGAGTTAACGAATGATACCAAAAACTGAACGATTACAAAAGTATAAGAAATTACACGTTGTCTCCTATGGATTGGAATGCGTTGCAAGACCTCTTCTGCTCTTTTTCTCCTCTGAAAATTGACTTTTGTGGTTTAGGTATCGAGAATATGATTTAGCACACTTAAAACTCGTTTTTGAGTTTTGTATTTATAGGGTCTGGAGTCTTGGGTGTCAATACCGGCGTATCAGGGTTATTGTATTACGACGTTATTGAGGGTTTCTTGGAGTATGGGACCTACGTTTGATATCTTTCCAAAATAATTTTAATACCATATAGCTTGAATACGGTGTTAGTTGCCTTTCCTGTGGATAACGGGTATTGGAATTGTTTCCTTTGTGGTCTTTGGTTGATTGTTTTTTTTTTTTTTTTTTTTACAGGGTACGTGATAAGCCGTATCTTCCTTGATGGATACGGCGTATTGGTTGCAGAATAGTAATCTTCAAAATATCTTCGTTTAAGCTCCAGAATGCGCATTGCCTTTTGCTAATATTCACCAAGTACTCCGTAATTATTGCAATTCTCAAATATAAACGATTAAGTAACAATTCTTTGCAAGAATTATACAAAATGGGTTATTACATTGGGATACAAATGATACTTATAAAATGACGTTATTTGATGTCATCAAATTATCCCCCCCCTCTCCCCCCCCTCCACTTGAATCCTACTTGTCCTTCAAGTAGCCTTTAGATGTTTTAAACGGCATCCCTAAGGATATTTCCTTAATAATTTATTTGGATCTTATTACAAGTACACAACCAAACACCTCACGAAATAGGAAGATGAAAACACTCAAATCACTCAACTAATCTATGTGGTAACATGTAACTAATTCGCTCAATTGCTCGGTCGTGACGAGTATTCTATCATAATCTTGGCAAGGATACACATCTCCATCGCTAAAGCTAAGGAGTAACAAGTTTATAAAGGTAAATATGGGTTTATATGATATGGCTTAAGGTTGATTACTCTAACTAATCTTTATCGATACCAATATTCTAGGAGGGCGACAAAGACCACACATACACACTCGTAACGACGGGGTAGACACATGTGACTGCTCACTCCTACCTCGAATAAGCTAAAGAGTAGGACTAGTAGAAGTAATATAGGGTATGAATCTTCTAACTTTCACCAATAGTAATAAACCAACAAGGCAGCTGAGACATGCATACATGGCCATAACGACGGAATAGACATGCATGCTCGATCACATCCTCATTTGCGTAAAACCCATGGTTAATGATATTCTGGAAAGTGAAAATAAAGATATTGTTAAAGAAAAATTATGGAAACAAATAGATTAAGTCTAAATACAACGTTGCTAGACACTTTTTCCGACCAAGTTACCATATTGATAAATGGACACAACTATTTAAACGGTCTGATCATAGACCGAAAAAACAAACCTAATTTGGCGTTCCCGTAATGCTTTTTCAGTCAACATCCATCCTTTACAAACTTTACAAGCAAGTGGCGTTAATCTTCCACCTTTATACATACTTACATCGTCTCGATTTTGTATCAACGATATAATCGCTTCCTACATGTGTAATTCCTTCGGTAGTTGTGAAACCTTATCTTTAAACTTTCTCTCTTTTTGTTGCGATTTTTTTGATTTTTTTGATTTTTTTTGCTAACACTATACTACGAAACTCGATGTAATTTCACCATCTTCACGATCATAATAATTCCAGATAATTCCTTTGATAATTCTTTATTCTCTGGACGTACCATTAATTGCGATGGTAGTAAAAATACACGAGTTTTGATTATAATATACATTCCCATTTGCGATGTGCAAATTCTTCCAACCGTACCAAAGATAAAAAAATTTGACACAAGACTCGGGAAATACAAACTTTACACTTTAAGCAACTAGCAACTGTAAAATAAACTTAATCCAACAAGATAGGCTAAGGTGTAAAGGTGTAACGAAACAAATAATCGGTGTGGTTCCTAAAGGATTGGCACTACGAGTTGTTCTAGGGGTATCTTACTCTTAAAGTGAGAGTAAACAACGGTTCTATAAGGGGGTTACTAAAACCAGGGTTTCAGTTACAAGCAAATGTAAAGGCGAATTTGGTGTAATCTCAATTTACAATTTAAACAAGTTACTCCATCTAAATCCATAGTACATATCACTGTGGTCTCGAATAGATATACCAAGCCAAGTTTTAAAGTATACTACATCACGGCACACTCATATTTTGTGGAATATGGGTAAACATTTAGGAACGGATAAGGTTAAATCCTCACAATATCTAACAAGGGTTATTGTGTGCGGGTTATGTATCAAGTAATTTCACAAAATTATGCTTGAATTTTTTTTTAATTTGAGCATAATTTAAGCTTTTTTGTGTGAATAAATAAGACAAGTAAAATACTATATTTTCATCCCCCACTTGAATTATACAACGTCCTCGTTGTATAGATAAAACATTAAATACAGGAATTAAAAAGAATTAGAATGAGAAACTCCCCTGATATATATGCTCGGTAGATTCTCCATATTGAGTTTATTAGCAAGATTATGTGTTGAACAGTCACCTTGAAGTTTCAAGACTCCAACACTTCAAGATCTTCAGATTTGTAAATTCTCCACCAATATTCGTCAATATTTCTTTCATGAGGTCCTGTGTAAATAATAGGAAAAACATCTTATGCATTTTCCTTTCTTATGTACCTTACGGCTAATTTTAAACTAAAATTAACAAATAAAACGAATCAGTACTAGTGGAATCCGCCGTATATGTGCATGAATATGCCGTTGGACATCGTATTCTTATTCCTTTTCTATATAAAATAGTTAAATAAATAAATAAAATATTATATATAACTATATAATATTATATATATATTATATAAGAATAATAATATATTTTATATAACAAGATCAAAATCCCAAATCAATGAACCGGAAGTAGTATGGGTATTTTCTGGGTCTGTTCTTAGTCCCAACGAGGCTTGAATGGATAAAATCGAATGTACGAATTGGATATTTGATGTTTGGAATATGACAAGGTATAGATTGGGCACTTAAACTATATAAGCAAATGCATCAAAAGATTTGCAAGGAAAATAAGCTAGAGCAGGCATAAAAGCTAAAAATGGTGAAAACACTTAAAATGTTTATACTAAGACGAAAATAAGCTCAAATCAGCTTAAGACAATACCAATTAAGCTAGAACAGGCCTAGACAAACCTAAAAAACTAAACTAACCCTAAATAAGCAAATTCAACAAGCAATTAAGCTAAATTAAGCGAGAAAAACTCAGCAGTACTAACAGTACTAACTATCATAACTAACTTGGAGTTAGTACTGCTAGCTTTGAGTTAGTACTGCTAGCTTTAACAAAACACAATGAAACAAGAAATAAGCAAATAGGCTAAAACAGATATTTAACTACCCCTAATAAGCACTCAGGCATAAGAATAAGCAACTAGAATAAACCTTATAATGGCAAATAAGACTAAAAAGCTACAAACTGATAAAACTATAAAATTGCTTTTGAAAGGCGAATAAGCTTAAATAAGCTCTACATAAAGACAATAAACGAAAATGGCTCTTAATCTACTACTAAAAAGTCTAAGGAAATCTTAACATAAGCAGAAATGATAAGCTATTTAACGCAATAATGAACCAACAGTACTAACAGTTTTAACTATCAGTACTAACTTGGAGTTAGTACTGCTAGCTTTAAGTTAGTACTGCTAGCTTTAAAATCCTAAAAGAGAACTAGCAGTACTAACTATGGGTTAGTACTGCTTGTTCTCAAACCTCCCCTTAAAGTTTTCACAAACATTTTTTTCTTTTTATTTTAAGCTGCTTTGGATCATATAATTGTTATAAAACAGATTATCAGATAACAAAATAAGTCACTCTATAAGCAGACTTTATCAAGATAAGCACTTAAAATATGCTAAATCATTCAACAGTATTACCCAAAAATACTACCCGTATTAACTAAGAAAGTGACACATAAACTATTTATTAAACTAACAACTATTGCAAGATAAAGCACTAAACTTACATGATAAAGCCATAAATAAGCACAAATATAGGTTAAACATAATTAAGCAATATAAAGAAGTTCTACCAGTAAATAGAAAAAATTAGACTAAGAGAGTCTTACAACAACCTTGCTCAAAACTGGTTATAACAAAGAATCTACAAGTCTAAGACTTGTTAAAACAAGCTATTGTACAGTATTCATATAAGCCCATCCAGTAACTAGCTTTCATCCATATGATGTGTAGATTTGTGTGTGGTATTTTCTGTGACCTTTACTTAATTCTTAGTATATTTGTGTTATAAACATGTCGTATTTGATTTTTTAAGATTAAACATATTAAGTAATGTTTTTATACACATGGATATACAAATAGATTTCAAGAATTTGACTTAAAAATCAAATTTGCATTTAAGACGGATAATTAATAAATATAAAATATTAAAAAAAAAAAAACTGCAAGACTTGGAAAAATAAAATATTACATAAAATAAGCTGATGACTTTTAATAAGAACTATGACTAGAAAATTGATAAAAAATGACGACCCGTTTTCTTGGGTATACAATGCCTATTTTTATAAAACGAATTATGGTCTTGTTTCTTGGTCTTCTTTTCTCTTCTTCTTCTGTGTTTCTTTCGTAGAGAAAAACCCACAAGTATGCTTGTTGTGTGAGGTGATTCTAAAACAAATCTCAGCCTTCAATTTCTTTTGTGGCCTTCTTTTGAGTCATCTAAGCCATCGGAAGCACTTGGTAATGTGAGGGATTGCCAAACTTGGCAATTATTAAGTGGGGGAGATAGTGAGGAGGGGGAAATGTTTTATCCATGATGTTGAATGGTTTGCAAGGTAAAAGGAAAGGTTGAAGGGAACCCGTGAGTGGTCTTGGGTTTAGTTGGGCAGAGACGGAAAAAATCGGCTTTGGATCAAGTTGGCAGCTTGGCCCTCTCAAGTTATTATACTGCCCCCCAATTCCAATTTTAGTCCTTGTCCTTGTTTATTTCTTGAGTAATATCAACTTGAGGTTTGGCAATTTTAGTCCCTCAAGTTGTATTTTCTTCATTTTGGTCTTGACTTTTGACTTTGTATGGGTGATCTTTTGCTGACTTTGGACTGACTTTGGTTCGATTTGACTATGTCTTTTCCTTTGGTGGCTTGGTTTTTGTTGTTTTTTTTGGGCTAGCTTTGTGTCCTTTTGTGTGATATCCGTTTTCTGCACAATACAAATGCAAAACATACAAATACAATGTATTTTTGGTACGTTTTTAGTCATTTAAGTCCGTTTTTAATGGAAAATGGTATGTGTAATTAAACACATACCAAAAATCCCCACATACTAAGATATTGCGTGTATCACGCAATGTTATGAAGTAAAAACTCAAGTGAAACCTAAGATTCTTAATCCCCCTCGACTAATACCTCGTTAAAAAGTAGCTAAGTGTTCGTCAAGGGGAACTAAAGAATCAATAGCTTCGACAAGTCCCGTTTTTCACCATTTTTTTATGTACACTAACTATCCCTAATATTTTTGGATCTTTCTTTTTCTTTTCTTAACTAACATGTTTGACTTCCTTTATTTAATCAACACTGGGATCATAGAATGAGAAGCGCCCATAGAATAATCTACGGATGTCCTGACGGATAAATTCATCGTCCCTGATTTTTCACTAGTCCCAAGCTAAGCGTAAAAACGAAATCACCGTTAAGTACAAGTAAAGATGCTAACACTACTTATAACTTATAGTCTTTGTCAACTTTTCGCTCCTACATAAACAATTATTCAATTAGAGGGGTTGTGTTCATTTTAAGTTAAATTTAGTCGACTATTTAGAAGTAGTAAGGGTTTTATGTTGTATAACGATATTTCTGATGAAATTCTGGGGAAAGACTCTAGATCACCCACCAACCAGCATATTCTCGATAGATCCCAGCCGAGTTCGACTTAGGTTATCAGGTTGAGACCCCACAAGAGAATGTTCGCCAATGTAATTAGCGGGATACTCCATCCTTTAGGCGGAATTTCTTATAGATTAGTTCCGTTTAAATAAACAATACTACTCAAAGCACGCAAACATCAAAAATTTAATGATCTCATTGGTGAGACTATTCCATGTAGCGACCTTTCTTCTCGGAATGTCCCAGCCTCATCAGCTAAGTGCCCAGGTTTTTGACACCCCACGGAGAATACTTAATCGAAATAATCTACCGACGGAACAAACAAATTTTGAGTCCTTAAAAGCAGATATTATTGTTCAAAAATATATACTTGGTTTAGATAAAAGAAATTCTTAACTTTAATTTTCAATTTATTGCTTATACTATACTCGTCTCATTACATGACTAAACATCGTCACGCTCGACCAATGATGTAGTGATTAGTCTAACGACGGTTTATTATTGATGACACTTACGAATGCACTTTGGTTTATTATTTCTCACTATGGGCGTGTTTTGAAGACTGCAACATCGGTTGTGAGCCGTGCAGATGCAGTATACCTTTATAGCCCACAAGTTGATATTATTTATTTCTATTTTTTATTTTTTCATCATTTTTTTCAATTTTTTTTCATTTTTTTTTTCCAACATATTTTCGTAATTAGAGAAAAAATTTCGTTTTAGAAACTCAAGTATATAAGCTGAACTAAGATGAATATTTTAGTTTCTGAAAGAGCTTCTTCTTTAGGAAAATGTGTGTTTAAAGTTAAAGAAAAATAAGCCGTTTATTAGTCAAGGTTAAGGCTTCTGGGAGAAAAAGCGAAAAGTTACTACCTATGAGCTTTTTAAGATTTCCAAATAATCATTGTTTAGCATCCTACTTATAAACAACACTATCATTTTTCTCGTTTCTTTCGCAAAGTTAAAATTACAATAAAAGACTGCTAATGGCTGAGCTAAATAAACTTTCGTTTTTTAATGTTTTTAGAGCTGCAAAGTAGGGTTCAACACGCCTTACCGAGTCAAAATTTATTCTCATTCTACCCATTGGGAAAGTCAAAACTGTGACAAAACACTTATTTTATTTTTGAACATTTTTCATTTTTTTTTCATTTTTTGGTATTTTTGCAAAGATTTTGGTGGTAAAAATGGGATTCGTGACAACAACGGCTGCAGGCAAAAATCAAATCGAAGATCCCCCCATACTAGAACTAAACATCATCCTCGATGTTTTGAAATTGGTACCTACGTAAATCTAAGGCTGTTTATTAGGTGTGCCAAAAGATAAAACGTTGTAGTTCGATAAGATTAGGATATCGGATTCAAAATAAAGATGAGGATGTGAAAATGCTTGTGGATGAAGCGGTAAAACAAACTGCAAGCGTACGAGGAGTCTTCACAATCTGGGAAATCCCTGGACATACAACACAAAAACAAACAAAACCGGACATACATGGGTAATGGAAGAGGCTGAGCTTCCTCACACAAAAAAACTTTTTATTAACTACATATACTACTATTGATAAGCATGGGGTGCCTCCCATGAAGCGCTTGTTTAAGGTCGCTATGCTTGACCCGTCCCCGAATTTATTGGTCCATGGGGAACGTCTGGAGATCCGAGACTACCAATTGTGGTACGTCTCCCTCCAAAGTAGGTGCACTTCAAACGCATGACCATTCATTGAATTTGGCCCGGAGTTTGGGATAACTCGATAGTGCCATATGGAAAAAAACTTGGGTTAAAGTGAAATGGTCCACTCCAGCGGGTATTAAGCTTGCACCGATGAAATGGAAAATCCTTCAATACTAGAGTTATAAAGGAAGACTCGATATCCGACGTTGAAACGCGGTTTTTTTTTTTATCTTTGAGTCATGGTTCTCTTTGTTTTCTCATTATAGATCAATGGTTTTCATAGCATAATCACGAAGTTGCTCATTAAGTTCATGAGTTGAACTTTTCTTGTGATCACCCACGGTTTTGCTATCAAGTTTGTATGCTTAAGGGACCAGTAGCTTTGATGCTCTAACTCAACGGTATTTGAATGCCTTTCATATACAAGATAGTTCGGAGTGCATCGATGGGTGTTTTGCTAAGCTGTTACGGAAGGCCCAGAGAGCGTATCCAGTTTATTCGCACTAAGAGGCTACGTTTTTCGCCTATGGTCATTTCAAAGAATTCTTTTCAAACCACGAGGGAGTACCTCAACTACACTTGTTTGTGGGTGATATGCGGTGGAGAGACGATGAGTGACTCCGTATTTAAGCATGACCTTTGCGAACTGGTCATTGCAAAAATGGGTTCCGCGATCACTTATGATTGCACGAGGGGTACCGAATCTGGCGAAGAGAGATTTGAGAAATTTGCAAATAACTCAGGCGTCGTTGGTGGGGAGCTCTTTTGCTTCAACCCATTTTGACAAGTAATAGACTGCTACAAGTATATATTTGTTCTTTCTTGAAGACGGGAACGGCCCCATGAAGTCAATACCCCAAACGTCAAAGATTTCTCAAATTGGATGGAATTTGGGAAGGCATCTCATCACGTTGTGAAATTTTGCCTTGACGTTGACAAATGTCACATCGAGTGACAAAGTCGGAGGCATCCTTGTAGATCGTGGGCCAATAAAATCCTGAATCGGAAATCTTTTTAGCGGTGTAATTGGCACCGTAGTGTCCCCCGGTGGGTCCACTGTGGCAAGCTTCGAGGATGTTGAGAGCTTCCTTGTCGTGCACATACCGCCGGATCACTTGATCCGCACATATCTTAAACAAGAAGGGGTCGTCCCAAAAGTTAGTGTTTGACGTCTTTGAAACATTTCTTTATCTGCTAAGACGACTCCCTTTTTGATCACAAAATTCACCGACCTCGGTAATTGCAAAATCGGAAAACCAATGGGGCCATTATCATCATCACGAAAGGTAACCATCCCAAGTGTATCAAGAGAAAATGTTTCCGTAATTTCCTTTTTCTCGAGCGCACTTTGATAGGGATTTTCAAGTCTGGAAAGGTGGTCGGCGGCGAGATTTTCTGCTCTTTTTTTATCAAGTGATAACATCATCTAAATTATTGGGAGAAACAGCAATCCATCAGGTGCAATCTTGGCTTAGCATCATGCTTAGCAAGCAGGTACTTGAGAGCTAAATGGTCCGTATACACTATGCTTTTGGACAAGACAAGATATGGCCGGAATTTCTCAAAAGCATACACTATGATAAGTAATTCCTTTTCCGTTGTGGTTAATGTGATTGAGCCTCGGGTTATGTTTTGCTTGCATAGTGTATCGGTGGAAGGCTTGGTCTTACGTTGCCTAGGTACCTGCCCAACAGCAAAATCACTTGCAAATCAACACATGATTTCAAAGGCAAGTCCCTATCGGGAGCAACTAGAATTGGAGCATGGGTTTAACTTTATATTAAGGGTCTTCAAATGCGTCGATGCTTCCTTACGAGAAGATAAACAGAGTTTCTTTTTTCAAGGGAGGTGGGTTCATAGGCGGGCATGATTTTGGAAAAAATCCATGAATAAATCGTCGTAGAATCTGGCTGTGACCGAGTAAAACTGTGAATACCTTCCTCCAATGTAGTGGGTATGAGGCAATTTTGCAATGACATCAACTTTTGATATATATAACCTCAATCTCGGAACTTAGAAATATTATGCCAAGGACTATTCATCTTCCATTGACCATAATAGTGGCATTTTTTCCAATTTTGCACAAGATTGGTGTCTTCACACCTTTGGGCTTTTGTCTAAATGGGAAAGGCAAGAGGAGAAGGGAATGAATCACCGAAAACCGAGAGAATCATACTGAAGACTTCCATGGTTTCTCAATCATATCGTGTAAGATTGCAACCATACACCTTTGGAACGTGCTCGGTGGCATTGCATAACCCCAAATGGCATGTTTAAGACGATAGGGCATAAGTTCCCGTAAGGGCAGGTGAAGGTTAGTCTTCTCTTGATCAAGTGGGTCAATCAAGGATCTGTAAAGTAGCCGGAGAATCGTCCAAAAAGCAAATAGTACTCATTTTAGTAATCTTTCAAGCATTCTGATCCTATAACTGGCAACGCGGAAATTGGTCTTTGACGAGTTGCATCATGAGTTTTCGGTAATCGATGCAAACTCGCATCCCGTAACCAACCCTTTTGGTATTCACTCATTTTCTTCATTTTTTACCACGGTTTATGCCTCCCTTTTAGGGACACAATGAACCGGGCTTACCAGGGACTGTCAGGATAGGGTATTAATCTCTGGCATCTAGAAGTTTGATAACTTCTTGCTATTAACCTCATGGATTTTAGGGTTAACTCTTCTATGATGTTGAACTACTGGGTTTGGCATTTTCCTCCATCCAAAAATCTTATGGGTACAAAACTGTGGATACTATCCCCTTAATCTCAGAAATCTACGAAGCTATGGCATGTTTGTGTGGACTTTATAGAACCTTTGATCAGGGCGGTTTTATCCTCATCTTTCAAGTTTTTAGCGATTATAATGGGTAATTTGTCATCACCCTCCAAAAACGCATACTCAAGATGGGATGGTAAGTCTTTGAGTTCAAGGTCTGGAAGATCTTCACATGAAGATTTAATCTTATCAAGCACATTGATTTCTACAAACTGGTGAATGAAGGTAAATTTGGTCACTAGTTGTTCACCTTACAATTCCTCTAGGTAAACAGTATTCCTCTCCAGAATTCATAGATGCCAGTTTAACACCTGGTGGTATTGAATCATCATGTTTAAGAAATTTATCGATCTCTTCCATTAGAAAATCACTTCCTTCGAAGGGAGTGAAAGATAGAGAGCGAGAATCGATCATAAGGTCCGAAGTGGGATTACCACTTTCAGAAATTTCAAGTACTTCTTGAACATATTCTTCACAAGCAATGTCAATAACATCGACTCAGTTAACCAATTCAATGATATTGTAGGAGAAGGTCTTCGTATCACCAACTTTGAAGGTCACGGATTGGTCATCATGTCTAAGGGTCATTTGTTCACCGTGAACGTCTATCAAGGCACGTGCCGTCCTCAAGAAAGGTCTTCCTAAGATTAGGGGAACCCGAGGATCGGCAACGTAATCAACGACCACAAAATCGGCAGGAAAGAAGAATGTTCCAACTTTCACGAAAACATCCTCGGCGATGCCGGTTGGAGTAGAAATCGTTCGGTCGGCAAGTTCAAGTATCATTCGGGTTTTGGTCAAAGCTGGGAGACTTAGTTCTTTCCAAATGGAGAGAGGTATTAGGTTGATGCTTGCACCGAGATCGGCTAAGGCTAAGCATTCATTCATCTCCGGAAAATCACACGGTATAAGAAATCTACCGGGGTCTCCAAGTTTCTCGGGAAACTTTTTTAGGATAACCGCCGAGCAATTCTCGTTTATCGGTGTCTTTGTCAACTCTATTTCTCTATCCTTGTCATTGAGGAGCTTTCTAAACATGGTGCAATTTGGGCATGACATTGTGTAGCGAGAGCTGTGGGGTTTATCCGCGAAACTTAGCTCTCGAAAAAGAGATTCCGAAAAATCTCAATAATTTTTGAAGCCTAGAAGATAGTTCCTTTTTCACGGAGCTTCTCTTTGTTGGCCCTTGAAGGATAAGGCAATGTTGGTTTAGTCTTTTGAGCAACAACGGGTCTCACCATTTGGTCATTTGTTTGGCCCCAAAACCCGAAGGTTGGATGTTTTCGGTGCTTGGTTGCACCGTATCCTTTGTCACCTCGGGTTCATTTTCCATAGGAGGAGAAGAAATTTGAGGTCCATTATAGGAAAAACCGCTTCGGGTAGTGATTGCGATTTCACATCACCTTTCGGGTTAGCAATGGTGTTGCTTGAGAGAACCCGAGCCCGAAGTAGAAGCGATCATACTAATTCACGAATTTGGATGATCAGGTCCTGTTTTATTTGCCATTTGATTTTGCATTTTTTGCATAACGCGTCATTAGCTTTGAGTTAAGTTATCAAATTTGAGTTAGACACGCCTGGTGCTGGTAGAACTGGAGCTTTGCGTTAAGTCAGGGGTTGATTTACTGGGGTGGTAAACTTGTCCTTGATTGAAATTATTACCCCGATTTTGGTTTAAATGTTCCCCCGATTTTTGGTTGTTTTGGCATGGGTTTTGCATAGGAGGGAAAAACCGGGAGGTTCTAATTTGGTTTGCCATCATCTAAGGTCGGTTAATGGCATTCCTTGGTTGTATTTACTGCGCGGCTTGTGACAGTATTCTTGGATATTTGTCACGACAAATGTTGCCATCGGTGGCTGGACAATTTTTGGTATGAATGGCCACCCTCGAAGTTTACAAAACTTTGCTCTGACGCTTTTAAGGAGCTGGGAGTGGAGTTTGGTTTTTTCTTTATCGTAGAATCAATGCTCTAACCTTACTTACAGCTCAGCAACATAGGATGAAATATGGTAGAGGAAGCTCGTATTCCTCACTTTTGGAAAACATGGCCTTGCTTCGTGATTGTCGAACTTTGGACTTGCTCTCGTTGATTTTTAGGCATTCTCGAGGCATTTTAGCCAGAAAGAAGTTACACCCGCAGCGAGAGTTCAATGAATCTTGATCAGTCGAATTTAAGGCATTATAGAATTGTATCGAGTTGATGCAATTCTAAAAACCCATGATGCGGGCAGCCCCTAAGAGTCATTAGAATCGGGTCCCATGCCTGTAAAACGTTTCATCAAATTCTTTGTTGATAATCTTGTGATTTCATTCTCGAAGATTTGTTGTTTTAGAGGGAGGGTAGAATTATGATAATGAATTTTGAAACAAGATCATCCCATGTCAGATCGATCGAGGGGGTCTTTTTTTTTCAAAACCAATTCGGGCGGCTCCTCGAGGGAAATGGGAAAAGCATAAGCTTAAACGACATACTCGGGTCGTTCGAGGTACATTCAATCGTAGAAGTGATTTTGTTGAATATCGGTCTATTATGTTGAGCAGTGGGTCTTCTTTATCTCAAAGTTGTTAGCGGTATTTCGGGAAACATCGATCGAATCCTCGTAACCCTCGGTGGGTGCTTCGTTGTAATTGCGCCAATAGGTTCGATTATCGTCCATCATAACTATGGGGGATTGAAAGTTTCTTGATGGTTATTTGGTTTCTCAAGATTGGCGATGCAACAGAAGTTTGTCGGACTTGTTGTAGTCTTAGATTTACGGGCTTGAGACGGGAGTGGTGCTGCACCAAAAATAAAGAAAATTTACACTCAATTTTTTTTTTGGTTTTTCAAAGATTTATTCACAATGTATTTTATCCGGCACAATGATGGTTAGGACAACTTCAACCAAATAATCTACTTACTTCAAGGTAGCTCACAAAAGGGTTAAACGCACAGGTGAGCGGAGGGAGTAGGAAGTTAGCGCGAAGCATATTTCTTCCTTACGAGTCGTAGTTCTCTCGAAACAACCTCCTATATACCCACCTTTTTTCGTTTTGTTTAACTTTTCAAGATGAGTCGTAGTCGTAAGAACACAAATAGCAAGTTTTTAAATCTTTTGTTCGATTTGGGAACCAACAAGTTCACCGGAATTTATTAATGATAATACTTTAGTGAAAGTATTATATGATTGATGATTTTTATTTCTTGATTAAGAGAATGTTTTTATATTTTTGGTTTTTCTTGAATTTTATATATATACTAAAAAGTAAATGAGAAATATTTTTGTATTTTTGTAAAAATAAAAGAGATATTCACAAACTCAAACACAATTTGTCAAACGTAACGATAACTCGTTTCACAGCCTCCCCGGCAACGGCGCCAAAAATTGACTCGCGTATTCTTATTTCCTTTTTATATATAAATAAATATAGATAAATATAAATATATAACAAGGATCAAAATCTACAAAATCAATGAAACCGGAAGTAGTATGGAGTATTTCCGGGTCGTTATGTCCCAACGAGGCTTGAATGGAAAAATCAAATGACGAATTGATAATTGATGTTTGAATATGACAAGGATATGATTGGGCACTAAACCTAATAAGCAAATGCACAAAAAGATAAGCACAGAAAATAAGCTAGAGCAGGCATAAAAGCTAAAAATGGTGAAAACTCTTAAAATTTTTATACTAAGACGAAAATAAGCTCAACTCAGCTTAAGACAATACCAATTAAGCTAGAACAGGCCTAGACAAACCTAAAAAAACTAAACTAACCCTAAATAAGCAAATTCAACAAGCAATTAAGCTAAATTAAGCAAGAAAAACTCAGCAGTACTAACAACAGTACTAACAGTACTAACTATCAGAACTAACTTGGAGTTAGTACTGCTAGCTTTGAGTTAGTACTGAAGCTCTTAAACAATAAACACAATGAAACAAGAAATAAGCAAATAGGCTAAAACAGATGTTTAACTACCCCTAATAAGCACTCAGACATAAGAATAAGCAACTAGAATAAACTAAAATGGCAAATAAGCTTAAAAGCTATAAACTGATAAACTATTAAAATTGCTTTGAAAAGACGAATAAGCTTAAATAAGCTCTACTAAAGACAGTAAACGAAAATGGGCTTAATCTACTCTAAAAAGCTAAGCAAATCTTAAATAAGCAGAAATAATAAGCTGATAAGCTAAGATGAACTAACAGTACTAACAGTTTTAACTACCAGTACTAACTTAGAGTTAGTACTGCTAGCTTTAAGTTAGTACTGCTAGCTTTAAAATCCCCAAAAGAGAACTAGCAGTACTAACTAAGGGTTAGTACTGCTAGTTGAAAATACCCCTTAAAGTTTTCAAAAATCATTTTTCTCTTTATTTTAAACTGATTTGATCCTAAATTGCTAAAAACAGATTATCAAATAACAAAATAAGACACTTATAAGCAGATTTCAATTAAGAATAAGCACTTAAATAAGCTGAATCAATCTAACAGTATTAACTAATAACTGACAGTACTAACTAGGAAATGTGCACAAGTCACTTTTAAACTAACAACTAAGCAAGATAAACATCATGATAAAGCATAAATAAGCAAATATAGGTAACAAATAAGCACTATAAGCAGTTCTGCAGTAAATAAGCAAAATAAGAAAAATAAAAACTTACAACTCCCTTGCTCAAAACAGGGTTAAACAAAGAATCTACAAGCTCTAGCTTGTGTAAAACAAGCTAGTAGTGTCCATAAGCCCATCCAGAACTGGCTTATCATCCATAAGCTGTGGTATATTTGAGTGATGAATTTTCTGTGACTTTACTTAACTTCTTAGTATTTGAGTTAAAACATATGACTTATATGATTTTATAAGACTTAAAACATATTAAGTAAGGCTTTTAACAAAGGAAATACAAAGAATCAAGAAATGACCCTTTTTGCTACTTCATTTGATCACTAAAAGAATTCAAAATGAACACTAAAAACTATTTTCAAAGTCTTTAACAAATAACATGTTCTAAAAATGTTTTGACACCACAGTTTTAAACATCTTATAGGTAACACCTTAAAACTGACTTTTAAACCTTAAAACTTTTAAAAACAAATTAATATAACTTAAAAAAGGCTTGTTAAAGTTGGATTAATGACCCAAAGTAGTTTTACACCTATTTTGACCCATTTTGGTTCTTAAACCAAACACCCCTTTAAAATTTAAAATTAAATTTTAAGCTTGAACAAACCTAAATAAACCCTGGATTTTGAAAACAGATGAAGCACTAAGCAAGTAAAAGCCTAATAAGCAAATCCTGAGAAGAAATAAGCACTTATTAATAAAATAAGCTAATGAGCAGTTCTGACTTAAAGTGGACAGAACATTAGAAAATTTAAAGCAAGCTATAACTAAACTTTAAACTAGGCATATTACACTACTTAAGGACAGAAAAAGCAAGATAAGCAGAAATAAGCCAGCAAAAAGCAGACAATAAGCATAATAAGCAAATGACATAAAAATAAGCAAAAATGGAAAATGAAACTAACCTTTTCCCTTTGCTAAAACAAGGGCTTAAAAGAAATTCCTAAAAGCTCTAGGGACTCAGCTTATTGTCAATAATCTGAATCTAAACCCATAAGCTCATACATGGCTAGCTTATCTTCCAACAAGCTAAAAATCCAAATTTTGATTCCAATGATACATAAAACTCACAAAAACTATGGAAAAGCTTATATTAGTAAAACAATTTCTAAAGGCTTATAAGAGCTTATAAAAATGACTTACAAACATGCATAAAGATTAAAAGAGACAGATTTGTATAAGCATAAAAACTGAAATTTTCATTAACTCAAGAAAATTACAAGGCTTGAAATTTAAAAATACAATAAGTAAAGACAAATAAGCTATAAATAATTTAAAAGACAAGACTACACTACTCCTAAAACTACTCCTAAACTAGATAAAAATCTAGATGCCCTAATGGCTCTATTTATAGCCGAATGATAAAATTCTAGGTCTTCTTGTGTTTCTTCTGTGAGAGGTTTAAAAGCCTTCAATTTTGAGCCCTTGATCTCCAATTTGTGCTTCTTCAAACCCATTATAGGCCCTTGATTAACATCGTCCAATAAGCTTGTATAGGATTGCCAAGGTGGCTTTGTTTTCATCTGTGGTGGGGTTGAAAAGGGGGAGTGTGACTTTTGTTTGTCTTGTTGCTGGGTTAAACGACAGGGACAGATGAATAGTAGGTTTGGGGGTTTGGCGGGAAAAAGGGACGTGGGGTGCTGTTTGTTCAATTGGGGTAACAAGGTGTTAATGGGTGTTAGGTTTAGGATTAATGGTGTTAGTGGTTAAGGACTGACAGTGTTAGTCCTTTAGGACTAACGATGCAAAATCATAGGGACTAACTGTGCAAACAGTTTAAAGGGTGTTGGGGCTAACAATGTTAAGTGGGTTTTTGGGCTTAGGTTTAAATGGTTTGGGCCAAATTAGGATTCATGAACTTATTATAAGTAAGCTTAAAAGCTTAAGTCTTCTATATGCTTAATGGGCTGACCCGGCCCATTAGATGAGTGCGGGTTGGCCCATTAAGTATTTCTTCGATATCGGCTTCGTCTTTGACTTTTGAATTTTTGGTTGATTTTTTGGTTGACTTTTTGGTTGACTTTGACTTTTCACGCTTTTTCCATTCTCGTACTCGGTTTTGTCGGTTTTGGCTTTGTTTTTGTCCTTTAATGAATATCCGGTACCTGCACAGTATATATAGCAAAACAAGCATATATTTAGCATTTTATGTTTGTTTTTGTTCATTTGGGGTCGTTTTATTAGGTAAAAAGTATGTGTATTTAAGCACATACCATAGGCCCACTAGACTGAGATATCTCAGTGGTCTTTCTTTTAGTTTTCCTATGTTTGTGGGTCTTTTTAGGGTGTGATGATGATGCAATAGTAGGGATTGGTTCAACATGAGATGGTGAAGCAGTAGTAGGTGTGTGTTGGTGTTTAGTGGGTTGTCCTAAACCTTCACCCTCCATTGCTTGTGATTGTATCAACTTAGTAGCAAACAAGGGTGTCACAGTCCCTGAAAAATCTTTTCCTTGCCTTCTCATGTTTGCAAAAACCTTTTTAGTATGAGAAGGTGTTATTCATATTTCATCATTAAAAAACTGTTGTAAGATTTCCAATTGATTGTTCAAAAATAGTATGTAAAAAACCTTTGTACATTAAAAAACTTTTTAGAATTAGGAAACCAGTTTCTCTACATACCATCAAAAATCAAATTTAGAAAAAATTAACTTTTTGTTTCTTAGCCAAAATATAACTGACTGATGCTATATTAGTACCAAATTCATTCATAAGCAGTTGATTTAGAACTTAAACATTGTAAGATGGTATGAATGAGATACTTCCATTGAGGGGAAAATAAAGATTTATAAAAAGTAAGTTTATCAGAAGCTTTTCATACCCCATCATGAGGTTTTCAAAAATCTCAGTGCTTGTATAACAAGTAATTCCATCTCGTCTTAAAGTGAAGATCTCTCTCACAGATGATTCTGCTTTTACTATGGTCTTGCATCAACTTTGCATGTATTTGTGTTTCTATTATTGAATGTTTTGTTCTTTGCAGTAGACCTAATTGCTCAATATAGGACACATAGACAGTTGGACTTACAGTTAATGCGTACCTGATAGGACTAGCATTAAGAAAATCAACTATCTCTGCAAAATCAGCATTATCTTCTGATTTTTCCAAGTATGCCACCATATTATGAGAATCAGCAAAGATTAGGTCCGCCATAAATGATAATTGTGAATGTCGGTGATAAAATCGAGTTAGGGTTTGTAGAATTAAGAACGTGAGAGCGTTTAAAAGTGATTACTAAGTAAACAAAAAAGGTTTTATAAGGAATTAAGCAAACCTATAGGTGAAGTAAGCAACTAATTTACGAAAGACACCCTCAGCAGTTGTATCCCCAACGGTAACCTAGTAGTACTAACTTGGCCCAACAACATTAACTTTTTGCCTGGCAGCACTAACTTTTCACCCAGCAGCATAAAGTCATGCCAGCAGCACTAACTCTTGAGTTACCAGAATAAACCCTAATTTTATCCAAGTAGTATGTCCAACCCATTCCAATCATCAATCTAATCAAACAACACCTCAGAGATTAAGCATTCCAATGCTAGCAGTCAAAAATTGAAAACGACTAACATCAAGTGCTTTTGTAAGTAAGTCTGCAACATTATGATCAGTGTGAATCTTGATCACTTGAATTAATCTCTTCTCATATGAATCCCTGATGAAGTGATGTCTAATCTCAATGTGCTTAGTCTTTGAGTGAAACACTGGATTCTTAACTATGTAGATGGTGCTTTCATTGTCAATGAAAATCTTGGTATTCATGAAGTTGTATCCATAATCCAACATTTGATTTTGAATCCATAACACCTGTCCACAAAAATTAGCTGCAGCTACATACTCTGTTTCAGTAGTAGAGTTGGCAACTATAGTTTGCTTCTTGCATTGACATGAAATCAATCTACTCCCAAGAAATTGACAACCTCTTGTTGTGGATTTCTTGTCTAAACTTGCACCAGCATAGTCATTATCAGAATAAGCTTCCAAGTCAAATGGTGAGTCCTTAGGGATACCAAAGGTCCCAATTTAGGTTGGACCTTTTAAGTATCTATAGGGATTCTTTTCATAGCATTAAGATGTGACTTGAAATCTTACACAAGCACATACAGCAAACATTATATCAGGCCTAGAAGCTGTTAGATACATCAATGATCCAATCATTGATCTATATAAGTGAACATCAACATCTTCAGCTTCTGCATCCGTGAGCAATGGCTTTGAAGTCTCCATGGGTGTACTTACTATCCTCATAGTTGAAAAACCAAACTTTTTCAAGATTTCATCCACATACTTGTCTTGGCTAATAAAAATCCCATCTTCCTTTTGCATCACTTACAATCCTAAGAAGAAAGTGAGCTCTCTCATAGAACTCATCTAGAACTTCTTATGCATCATCTTCTCAAACTCAGTACACATCATCTTCCTTGTAGACCCAGAGATGATATCATCAACATATATTTAAACTAGTAGAATATTACCTTTGACCCTTTTAATAAACAAAGTCTTATCTATCTAGCCTCTCTGAAATCCGTTGTCTAATAAATAGGTAGATGGAGTCTCATACCAAGCTTTGGGAACTTGATGTAGACCATATGATGCTTTTTCTGCCTTATAAACTCTGTCAAGGAACTCTAGATCTTCAAACCCTAGAGGTTGACAGACATAAACTTCCTCTTCAATCTTGCCATACAGAAATGCACTCTTCACATCCATCTGGTACACAATAAAGTCTTTGAATGAGGCATAGGCTAAGAATAGCCTAATTGCTTCAATCTTAGCAATTGGAGGAAAAACCTCATCATAATCTATTCCTTCTTCTTGAGTGTAACCCTGTCCAACCAGCCTTGCCTTGTTTCTAATCACAATACCTCTCTTATCTTTCTTGTTTCTGTATACCTATTTTGTTCTAATGGCCCTCTTGCCATACGGTAAATCCACCAATGTCTAAACTTGTTGTAATTTGAATTGCAGAAGCTCTTCTTGCATAGCTTCTATCCAACTTAGATCTTTTAATGCTTGTATTACCTTTTTGGGCTCTTCCTGAGATAGGAAACAAGCAAAGAGACAAGTATGAATGTCTTCATGAGTTTTTTTTTCATAAATAGCACTAATAAATCCTTGTTCATTTATAGTCTTTGGCATTCTCCTTGTCTGTACACTAGACTGCACATCACCAATCACATGATCAAGTGAATGATCCTTATGGATTCTTGTATTTGGAGTAGAAAGAACTGGATATGTGGTAGTAATGTTGCTCATATCTAATTCTGTTTCATCACCAAAGAAATCAGCATGTGTGGCTTCAAATGGAATAGTAGTAACTGTTAGACTAACAGTATTAATATTTAGACTACTAGTATTAAAATTTATACTGGCAGTATTAATACTTGGCCCAACAATATTAACATCTTGAGCACTATTCTCATGCCTCTCTTGATCATCAATTCCACCTTCATCATCCTTCTTTCTAGCATCATTAGAAGGTTATGGTTCATCAATTCCACCTTCATCATCCTTCATTCTAGTTATTAGGTGATTTGTTTTGAAATTGATTCATGATAGTAAAGGAAAATCTTGTTCGATAATGGTAGATAATGGTATTTTGTGTTGATTCGTGTTAGTTTGAGAGCACAATTTAGCCCATGTGTGAGTGCGTTACAATTGGTTGCTCGTGACAGAGCTGATACCCACTTCTTTATTAGGATTTGACATGCGATGTAGTTGGTATATTTTGTAAGCTCGAAATGTATTCGGGCTGATCGATTATACTGTCTAGTTAGGAGATCTAATAGGAAGGTAATAGACCATGAATGGTCGCGAGGAGTATTAGAAAGAGTTGTGATGATCAATTAAGAAACCTGATCATACTTTTGACTGTGTAAGCTTTTGAAAGGTATCTTGACCTACCTAAGTGAAGTGAGATTTAAGACACCCGCTGAGTAGGATTGATTTGGAAAAGTTTAAGGCGAATAATGATGTGGTTTAGATTATGAAACGGCCTTCCTAGAAGGGTAGAGCCGGGATTGTATGACCAAGTAAAGTTTACTTGGGTATTTTTGAGAAAGACGTGTTGGTAAAGAACCATGGGCGGTCTTCCAGAAAAGTGAGTGTAGAGTTGGTATTGTGTTAGGAACGTATACCCAGTAGGGTTTTTTTATTTTGTTTTTTTTTTATTTTTTTTTTGTAGTTCAATCTGATAGATTAGTCATCACGTCAAGAACTCGATCGTATCCTCACACCCGACTAAGACTTGGACCCAAGTGTGAGAAATTCTGAATCTAAGAGATAGTATGAGTGGCTATCCGTAGTTTTGTGAATGAACATGATTGATCATGAAAAAGTAGAACTTAGACTGTGGAAAGATTAGTCTTTAGAGGGAACACAAGAAAACACCGCTAGAAAAGACTAAATTCCACACACAGTGATTCATTGAGGAATGAAATTTCTTGTCAGTGTTGTGGATTGATAATTTGACACTTGAATTTTTGGGTGAAATTCCTTTAAGGGGTGAGACTAAAAAATGATAACTGGTAATTGCCCCGGGTTTAAGTAGTTATACAATAATTATGGTTTTGCAATTTGAAGTCTTATCGATCTTGTCAGTTTTTCCCTGATGAAAGTTTTGAAAGTTGAGTTCTGTTGACTATTTTGTGTAAAAAATAGTTTTGGTTTCACCGGAGTTTTTGATGAATTTGTGAGTTCGTAAATGGAATCATTTTTATATTCATTTTTTGGTTTTAGATGTTTTGAGGTTTTTCAATTGCTTTCCGAAAGTTTTCTCGTTTTAGGAGCGAAAATCGTCACGCAATGCGAACCTACACGGCATTTATTCAAGAATGGAGATATAATGAAGTGGGAATGTGTTAATGGGTTTTATTTATTTTAATAAATTCATAATAATAAAATAACATTTGATTTTAAAGTTGTCGGATAACCTAATCCACTTCACTTCAATACGATTTAACAAAAAAACACACACACACACACACTAGAGAGAGAATCTAGAGAGAGAAAGTTTAGAGAGAAAAATGGAATTGATGAATTAACTTGAAATGTTACAAATGAGCCAACCCACCTCACTTCCTTGTGAGGTGTATTTATAGGCTTTTTGCATGCCTTTAGTAATTCCTATGGGCCGGCTCGGTTTACTTGGGCTTTCGCCTGATACACGAGACCGATTAGCTTACAAATAAGACCCTTAACACCGTCTAGCCTAATACAACGTATATTAATTTAGTGAGACAGACTGATACCTATATAATTTTGAACAACTTCCATTGTTCGACTCAATATTTTGAGGCTAACAATCTCCCCCCAAAGTGAGTTCAATGTGACACTCCCATCGTGAGATCAATGATAATTGCTATGTTTGTTAAGATCTTGTGGTCTTGGTCTTTGAAATTCGTTGTAGCTTGTTCCTTCAGCTTTGGACCATTTGATCTTTTACCTTTGTCATTGTACTTTTCTTTCGACTTCGACTTTATGTAACGAGATCTTTAAATCTTAACTTACATGCCTTGATCTTCTTGCCACCATTACGGATCTTTGTGGTCTTGACCAACGTGGCTCATCTAACACATCATCTTGAAAGCTAGCTTACAATCTCCCTTGATAGACTTTGATTTCTAGTTGAGAGGAAGTATCTGTATAACGAGTTTGTGCGAAGACTTTGTCTTAATTCCTTGAGCTTTATGATTCTGAATCTTGATGCTTATAGAATGTCTTTGTAGTTTGCAGCATGAGCATGTGGTAATGAACCTACTCAGCTGGAATTGAAGGCATCACCATCTCCATCTGTATGTATCCTGAAATAAAACAGTTTAGCTTAAAGCGGGTGGACGAATAAGGCTTTGTCAATCGTCCGATTTGGTTAGATTAACCTCCGGTTCGTAGGACCGTTTTAAAACAGTATAAATACTGTACCTTGAATCATGATTCAAAGAATCTCCTTGACAGGTTGTTTCCAGCTCAAAGCGTAGGGACTTCTAACACAATGTATTTAGATTTCCATGCTTGCTAATCACATTACCGGAACGTCTCCAAAAGCAGACAACACGGTAAGAGTTGAATCAATAGTACTAAATTTCCTGATTAATGTTCGTCATTCATTACTGGACCTTTTATCGTACCAGTTGGACACAAGCTTGATTCATATAGAATCGCGCAAGTCACACCTACCGCAGTGCTGGTTTGATGATGACACTAGGAAGGATTTCCATTCGCATTATGAATACTAAAAAGCATCACTCTGAATTTTCTGGCAGAATCAAAGATAACTGCGTAGGACTTCTGTTAACAGCTTAGTGAACTTGAATGAATGTTTCGACAAGTGTTAGTCATTGAATGTGTCCTAATGAGATTTATTTGATGATCCTCAGCTCTAAGACACGATTAGTGCAATTTTTGGTTTTTAGTAATCTGAGCTGGAGGGAGCAGACTGCCACCTATTCAATATTAACTAACTCGGAGTTAGAAAGTCAATAAAGTCTTGTGAATCTCCGTGACAATGAGAAAGTTTCTTTTGAGAGAAAACCCGAATGGCTGGGAAGGGTTGTGCATTGAATCACTGGGTCATGATGTCAGTCTTCATGTCAGCAATCACATTCTGATTATGACAGCAAATTTATTGACCCATATTCTGCTAAGTTTGTGGATGGGCTTCTTTCTTTAGTACCCTTTTATCCATACATTGCTTTTTCATTCCTTCAACGCCTTCAATGCTTACAAGATGTCATTACTACACCTTGTTTGTGATTGTTCCAGTGTTAAGATCAATCATAGTCGGGCAATATTCCCAGTTGCATTCATCTCCAATCATACTAAGGACTGCTATTTCTAACTAGGAGTGTCCTATTTGGGTAGATCCCTCCGGTTCTGGTTGGATCATAGGACAAATACCTAACCTTACCACCTTATGACTTCAGGATCGTCGTGAAATAAGATGTTGTAGGGTATGAGATCGTAACCATAAAACCTTTTCTGAATAGCACTTTGAGTCTTTTAGCTTACATTTTAATTACATTTCTCCCCTTATTTTAAATTCTAAGTCACTTAGTTTTTTGAAATACTGTGTGATTAAAATTTGTCTTGAAAAGCCATGGGAAAAACATTTACTTAGCATGAATTATATGGAACATTATCTTGCTCCCCCTCAATTTAACATATGTTTGACACCAAAAACAATGATACCAAGCTATAAAATTGATATAAAATTGAGGTTGAACACCTAGTCATCTTATAACTATCATTCTATTGAATTGTCATTAATATCTTGTTGTTATTAAGAGACGTTTTGGGAATGGTTTGAATACATAAGAATGGTCGTGAGATGATGTATCCAAACTCATTAATTGTTGTTTTTCGAAAAACTCCCCCTTGAAAGATGGAGTGTTGAACACACAATTTTGAAAGATTATGAATGTCAGTGAGAAATTCTTGAAAAATTTTGTTCAAACATTTTGAAAAACATCATGTTAGAAGACTTCTCTTCCAACTCTAAGGGTAAGCGCACTTATGCGTACACTATCCTTTTTCTTGAGCTTAAAACTTTGAATGTCTTGTAAGAACAGCTCAAGACCGAGAAACGTTGAATTTCTCGTTGTTAGGATAAGTTATCTTTATAGATAAACTTTCCTTTATTTGAAGTCCGGGTAGTATGCTATTTGCAAATTAAGCCATTAAGAACTAGAAATGACAAGTTTGTAAGGCATTTGAAAACTCCTGTTCGAACTTCATTTACACGCCCGTGTCGATATTAATCAACATTTCTAGGTACGTAAATGTTATCGATTCCAAGAGACATGTCGAGAAGAATATTTTTTTTGAAACATTTTCTGATTTTTTGATTTTGTATTTTCTTTTTGAAATTTTATATTTTTGTATATATATTTTTTTTTATAAAAATATTTACATGTTGATGTTTGATGAAGTATCAAGCAGATTCTTTTGTCAGAACCTCCAGTTCTGCTGGAGTCAAACATTCTCATACAATTCGTTGACGAGATACTAAAACTTTCTTGGGAGGGCTTTAGGAGGTCTATCGAAAACTTAAGATCCGGTGGCTGGTGAGTGAACAATGATAGCCATTTTAGTGAGAGAGAGTTGGAGATGGGAAAGATGGGACTTGGTGATATTAGGGAAAATGGATGAAGGATACCAAATGACTTGACAATGCCAAATGAATGAACCCCCTATAATGGAAGCCCATAGAGGGGATATATATAGCCCATAAGACTCTAAAACTATACATAGTTGGCTATTCTAGTCCTCGCGTTATGTGACTTATGATAAACTATGGTAATTCTATAATGTCGTCTCGTAAAGTGAATTCCCACAATCTTTCCCACGGGACGATATTACAGAATGTACTTACAATTAATTTTCCTAACAAGTAACATAATGATTAAGAACAAGAGCTTCATGAAGCTTCATATGCTGATGCACGTCTTCTTTGGTGTTTGGACTTCAAGTCTGCACTCCAACATTGAATCATCTTTGTTGTACTTTGTAGGAGAATTACTGTAATAGGCGCGGACTAAGTAACCATTACACTTCTGGTTAAGGAGAAGCTTCTGATTAGTTTCTCCCTAATTCGTGCCACTTATTCTTGATTTAGACGCTTTAAAAGCTTCGCCCCAACTAGCAATGATTTCAGCTTCCCCCTAATTCATGCCTCATATTCTTTAATTTAGAAGCTTCAAAGCTTTCCCCCCAAACTCGCAATCCATCTTTGAACAGTTTTCAGCTTACTTATAAGCTTTCGAATAATTAAGTGTCAGCGGAACTGGTAGGATGCCACATCAAATTATTACTGCTCTTTAAGATAAGCTTAATGATGAATCATTTGGGTAAGATTATCTGATCAGCCACGAAATCTTCTCACGCTTGAATAGATCTTTACAAATTCCCATAGAAATGTCCAAAATAATGCGTACAAAGTTCTCAGGTATCTACCCCCATTAGTTGAAGAAATTCACCCAAAGCATTAGTTTAAAGCGCTGATATTCTCTGCGGTTAGGACATTTGTCTTCCCGGCATGGCCTAACTTTAAACAACAATTCAGAAAGATTACTCCATGTCAAGCTTTCAAGAAAAAGATAGGCACAGACTCAAGGGTGAATCTTCTCCTTCACAAGGGCTCAAGGGTGAATCTTCTCCTTCCCCCTTGCTGGTTTCGACACGTCGGAATCAGCAACACCTTGGACGCGCATTTACTTGAGTACTTGTGTGAGGAATAAATTAGCTCAGATCTAACCCGTGAGAATTAATTGCTGATCAAATCTCTATCATAACCTCTCTCTGGCTATCATGTAACACCGTCTTGTAGGCTTTTTGAAGTAACCACTGATGAAGAAACCAATATACAAACTTGAAACTGAATTAGAATTTTCCGTCTTGGGATTAAGCTTGCGCTAAAGTTGGAAGAAGGTTAGAGAATTAGTGCTCCAAGCAATTCTCTAAGTATCAATGCCCTTGACCCAAAGTATGAGGAATTTCTTCACTCTTGGCGATTATCCACAACGACTAAGCGTGTGACTTGAGTACTACAATGTAACTCCTTTTAAATGTTAGATAACCAGGTCATCAACCATCCACCCCTTGACTGCTGGAAACTAGATAAACCAAGTCTTCAACTTAAATTAAGCTCGAGCAAGTTATCATTGAAATCATGCATCCAACCAACCCCGACTTCAAGATAAAATAAGAACACGCCTTCGAAAAATGCCACTTCAATCTCAAATAAGTGATACCCGATCAACTCCGTAGTCACAAAAATTAATTCCAAATCTAGCCTTTAAGTTTCATGATTCTTTATCCAAATTGATCCCGGTCTCGTCACATTGTCACTTTGTCATCATGAAGTACAAATGTAATCATTAACAACTAAATATAGCAAAAAATCATCCCAAGTGAGTCATTTAGCTAAATTTAGTTTTAATATGAAACATTTAATACTCAAACAATTATACTCGGCAGCCCATAATCTCATATACATTCGACCCAATTAGTTATTAAATCTGTCAGCCCGTTAGAAATGTACCAGCCCAAAATGGTTGGTTTCAGCCCGCTATAAATCCACCAGCCCAAATCCTTTGATTATACACGGCAGCCCAATACCACTTTCAATACTCGAATGAGATTAAAGACGACTCGAATAATATGGCCACACTTGTACACTTATACCCGGTTTCAAGAAAAAGTCAGTGATATAAGAACACAAATCCCTAATTTTTAGGGTAACCCTAACCTAACACATATTGTTAAATTCATACGCCCCATACCATCTTTTCTCCAATACAGTACCATCTACCGTTTCTTCTTTGGACATCGAAGGCTTCAAACCAAACATATCTAACCTTTTTCATCCTTTGGTTGTTCCAAGCACAAGCAATAACCCCTTATAACGTATATACAGGAAGAACATAAGAAACGAAGGATTTAAGATCCCATTAAGGGTCTCGGGTAGGTATATTGATTGTTGTTTTTGTTTTGAGTCTTGAAACGAAACAAAGAAAATATTATAACCCAAGTGTTATAAATATTTCTTATGTTCGAATATTAAAAGAAAAAGGTTTAACCTTTACAATGATCAATGATGAACTCATGATAAATCTTTGAAAAGATTTTGGTTATGAAACCGTAACATGATTCTGAGATTAAATTGCTTCGAGTCATTGTTGAGATTGTAAGGTGATGGAGATATGATTGTTGTGACGATGGAACTTAGGATTTAGTTGGATTTGAGATGATGTTGTTGAGTTGGTATGGGTGGTTATTGTTGTCGAGTCTGTGATCTTCTTAATCTGTTCTTTTCGTTTTGATCATTACTCATTTGAGTTACCCGGGTCAACTCGGTAAATACCGAGTTGACTCGGTTGGGTTTAGTTTCGGGGTCACATGAGTGTTGATCTCGTTCGATCCTCAAAGAGTACACTCGTTCGATCCTTCTTGGTTTCGACTCGTTCGATCCACAAAGTGTGAAGCTCGTTCGATCCTCGAAGAGTACACTCGTTCGATCCACTAAGTTGGCCACTCGTTCGATCCACATTGCTTATAACTCGTTCGATCCTCAATGAGTACACTCGTTCGATCCTCATAGGTTCAAGCTCGTTCGATCCACATAAGAAAACACTCGTTCGATCCTTTAAGGTGTGAAGCTCGTTCGGACTAAACAAGTTACTCGTTGGGTGTGCTCGTTCGACTGTCACTGTTGTCCTTCGAGACAACTTGTTATTTTGTCATCTTTGAGATAACAAATAAAACAGGTTGTCCTTGTGCTTATCTTATCCGTGGACCACAAAACAAGCTTAAAAATAAGCTGTTTATAAGCTTTTAAAAAAAACTATGAGACAAAAAAGAAAATGAACAGGTGATTAAGATGTGGAGAATAAAATGGCACAAAAATAGAACAAAAAAAACTTTTACAAAAACAGTTTTTATAACAACCAAAAAACATATTCGAGCGCCTTCAAAAATGAAATAAGCACGAAACCCCCCCCCCCCCCCCCCCCCCCCCCCCCCACCCCCCCCCCCCCCCACACCAAATATAGATCTGAAATGTGTTCATAACCGAACAGAACCATAAAATTCAAGAAAAATTAGAAATGACATGTTTTGAAAGCATTTGAAACTCCTGTTCGAACTTCATTTACACGCCCGTGTCGATATTAATCAACATTTCTAGGTACGTAAATGTTATCGATTCCAAGAGACATGTCGAGAAGAATATTTTTTGAAACATTTTCTGATTTTTTTTTATTTTGTATTTTCTTTTTGAAATTTTATATTGTTGTATTTTTTTTTTCAAAAATATGTACATGTTGATGTTTGATGAGGCATCAAGCAGATTCATTTGTCAGAACCTCCAGTTCTGCTGGAGTCAAACATCTCATACCAATTCGTCTGACGAGATACTGAAACCTTTCTTCGGGAAGGGCTTTAGTAAACATGTCAGCCAATTGGTATTCAGTTCTGACAAAGTACAATTCAATTATACCGTTTTCAACCTGTTCTTTGATGAAATGATACCGAGTATGGATGTGCTTGGTACGGGAGTGCTGCACGGGGTTGCATGATATTGCTATGGCTGACTGAGAGTCGCAATACAACGGTATTTTGTTGTAGTTGAAGCCATAATCTTGAAGCTGTGTCCGCATCCACATTACTTGAGCACAACTTGCAGATAACGCCACGTATTCAGCCTCTGCGGATGACATTGCAGTACAGTCCTGCTTCTTTGACATCCAGCTGACTAGCTTATCACCTAGGAACTGTGTTCCTCCAGAAGTGCTTTTGCGAGTATCAACGCAACCGGCATGATCGGCATCTGAAAAAGCTGTTAGTTCAAAGCCAGAACCCTTCGGATACCAGAGTCCCATGTGAATGGTACCTCTTAAGTATCGAAAGATCCTTTTAACCTCTTTGAGGTGTTTTTCAGTCGGTCTTGCTTGATATCTTGCACAATAACATACAGCTTGCACTATGTCTGGTCTACTAGATGTCAGATACATGAGTGACCCGATTTTGCTACGGTAGTCAGTTTGGTCTACGGGTTCACCACTCAAGTCTGCATCTAATTTAGGTTTCGTAGCCATTGGTGTACCAATGCTTTGTCCTTTTTCCATACCATGTTTTTTCAGAATCTCTAAAGTATATTTGGCCTGATTGATAAAAATACCGCGTGGGGATTGGTGGATCTGAAGTCCTAAAAAGAATTTCATTTCCCCCATTAAGGACATCTCAAATCTACCGTGCATTAATTTTTCAAAACGTTTTGAAAATTTAGGGTTTGTGGAACCAAAAATAATGTCATCAACGTAAATCTGCACAAGTAGAATGTCCTCCCCGTATTTTATCGTGAATAGGGTCGGGTCAATGATACCTTTAGTAAAACCTTTGGAAATCAGGAATTTTGAGAGTTCATCATACCAGGCTCTCGGAGCTTGTTTCAATCCATATAGAGCTTTCCTTAGACGGTAAACTTTGTCTGGATGATCAGGATCAACGAATCCGTCTGGTTGTGCAACATAAACCTCCTCCTTCAATGGACCATTAAGAAATGCCGTTTTCACGTCCATCTGATAAATTGGAAAAGACTTGTGTGCAGCATATGCGACAAAAATCCTGACAGCCTCCAAGCGAGCAACTGGAGCAAATGATTCTTCGAAATCAATACCCTCTTCCTGAGCATAACCCTTTGCTACAAGTCGTGCTTTGTTGCGAATTACAGTTTGGTCTTCATCCTTTTTGTTTTTCCATAACCACTTTAGCTTGATTACGTTCTTGCCAAAAGGTTTGTCAACGAGTTCCCAGACTTGTAGTCTGTCAAACTGATGAAGTTCTTCCTGCATTGCTTCTATCCATGCAGAATCAGCCATTGCTTCCTTAATGTTTTTCGGTTCAACAATACTCACGGTGAGTGCGAACATACACATTTCAGGATCTGTTGCAAGTTGTCGTCTTGTTTGCACTGGCTTGGATGGATTTCCACGAACTTGAGTTAACGGGTGATCTTTTGTCCATCGGTATTCTGAATGTTGAGGTTGATTGAAGGTATGCACATTTGAATTACCAATATTGCGTGAGGAAGACTCAGCATGTTCGTGTACCGGTGTACAGAAAGGATTGGTAAATTCTGCTTGATTATCGTTGTTTTCCTCAGCATGAACATTTGTAGGAGTTGATGGTTCTGATGTAGGGTGAATATTCGTTGAAGGGTGTGTGTCTTGTGGAGCAGAATTATCGGTGGGAGAAGAAGACTTGTTGACACGAGAAGTACCATCATTGAAAAATTCATCGTACAAAGGACCAAAAAGAAGATCCAACTCCTGTTGTGATGGAACTGTTGTATCTGCTGAAGGAGAAACATTTTGTAGTTCTGGTGCGGGGTCAGGGTTGTCATAATCTGACGCCTTTTGTCGTTGGGGAATGAGGCCTGAAGTGTCATTAGCAACAGACGTCTCTGACATCTCTTTGATCTCATCAAATCTGAGATGGATGGATTCAACTATCAACCTTGTTCTCTTGTTGTAGACACGATATCCCTTTGACTGAGTGGAGTATCCCACCAAAATGCATGGATCCCCTTTTTCTTTCATCTTATCTAAGTTCTCACCATCTCTGGTTAGGTAACAAGTGCAACCAAAGATGTGAAGGTGTTTAAATTTGAGGTTTTTTCTGATCATTAATGAGTGAATATGCCCATATTCTATGAGTTGGGATGATGATTGATCTATTTTGAGTATAGCATGCGGTTGCAATTGCTTCAGCCCAAAAGAATAAAGGAAGTTTAGAAGCCGAAAGCATCGTTCGAGCAGCCTCAACGAGAGTGCGGTTTTGTCTTTCGACAACGCCGTTCTGTTCAGGTGTTCGAGGAGTAGAAGTTTGATGCTCCACATTCCTTCGCTTTAAAGAATGGCATTAAGTGTCTTTGTTAAAGAACTCAAGTGCCTCCTGTCATGTGAACAGAGATACTAGGGCTTGAAGATTTCTTTGGATCATCGTGAGAAAGTCTTTTAAAACTTCTGGTGTTTCATCCTTGGAACGTAGAAAGAGAGTCCAAGTGTATCTGGAGTAGTCGTCGACGATTACCAGAATATATTTCTTCCCATTTATGCTTGCAACCCGCATTGGACCACATAAGTCCATATGAAGCAAAAATTACCCATCCTTTTAAACTTGGAACAGTCTTTGACTTGAATGAACTTTGTTTTGCTTTACTCACTTCACAAGAGGAACATAGTTAATCCTTGACATACTTCAGTTTTGGTAAACCAATCACAACATCTTTCTTTGAAAGCAAGTTGATGTAGTCGAAGTTGAGATGAGAAAGTCTTCGATGCCATAACCATGCTTGAGTTGGTGATGCTTTATCCATGAGACAGATTGGAGTTAATGAAGTTATTTCTTGAAGAAAATTGTATAGAGATCAGTTTCATAATTACCGGTTAGTAAGTTGGTTTCACCTGAAGATCTCTAACAAAACACGTAGATTTCCAAAATGCAACCTCCAAATCCACATCACAGAATTGACCAACCGAGAAAAGATTGTGATTGAGACCTTCAACGTAGTAAACCCTTTTGATCGTGATATTTCCTTGAACTAAATCTCCATAACCAAGAATTGGAGCAAATTGATCATTGCCAACACGACCGTAACCCAAGTAATTTTCACAAAATTGCACAACAAAGATATATTGTCCGTCATATGCTTTGTGCATCCAGAGTCAACAATGAATAGGATGAATTGTATAATCTGAAAAGACTTATGAGGACGATGAATACATGACAAATTGGATCCTAAGAGTGTTTGTGAGTTTTAAAGACATTAGTTATCCTAATACATTTCTATGGAAAACTAACTTTCTTAGTTCCTTAGTCACAACTTCGTTCCTAATTTTAGTACCCATATTCCTTTTTGTCTTAAGGAAACCTATGAATATGCTGAGGGCATTGTTGTGCTATCTACCATTTCCATGACTTATTAAGTCCTTCTTATACAAACATCTTAAATAAACTCTTTGAATTTGTGATAGTGGAATTCTGATGCAACGTTTTACTTAATGGGGTGTTGCAACAGATTTGTTCGCTTGACTTTTAGGTTTTCTAGTACTAATAGGCACTCCATTAGGCTTCTTAGTTCTAGCATTCACGTCTTTCAAAAACGTAGAAACACAAGCATCATGATTCGCATTAAACACATATTTTCCACAAGTAGCACAAACAGCATTAACATTCAAAGTTCTGGAATTTAAACTGTCATTACACGCAGTTACAGACTTTGTTTGATTAGAAATACTAGAAATCCTAGGGTGTTCTTCTACTTCAGTCTTCTTAAACTTCACATGACTAGTGTTTGGCATGACCTTATCTTTCATTTGATTGCTCCTAGGCTGTGGTCTGCTAACATTAGTTTTGTGAGCTACTCATGTAGATGTAGATACGCGAGGATTAGTATTCCTAGAAGTCTGATTCAACTGTGGTGCTCTAGTTTGTGTGGTACTACTTGCAATTCGATACATGCCTGGTTTAATCACATTTGTGTTTCTTACAGCTTGCGTTGCTGTTTAAGGCAAATTCTGTGGAGTGACTGGTTTTGATAAACCCTCTGACTCATTAGTTTTTAAAACTGACTTTTTCTTTGCAAAAATATTTTCTCTCAAAAGAGTCTGAAAAAGGAGCCGGTTTTCCTAAAACTGATGGTTTTGGATTCCTTTGAGCATTTGGTTGTCGAACAACAGATAGTTTATCAAACTTAGTGTCCACAGATTTTCCTTTGCATTTTTCAATGAGTTTCTTTAACTCACTAATTGCAATTTCTTGTCTTGCAGTTGAGCTTTCAAATCTTGTATTTCAAAATATTGTTCACGTTCCTTTTGAAATACATTTGACGCCTTTTCTTTGCAAACTGTGTCATTTTTTAGTTGTTCTTGACATTCTTGTAAAGCAATTTCAAGAGAAATTAAGTGTTTTTCTAATTTAGCAAAAACTTCGTAAAAGCTCAGTGTAAATCTCTTTACTTACAAATTCAGTTTGTTTCGAAAGTTTTTGTGCAAGACAGTCACATTCCCTGACTTTATGAAGATATAAGCATTGTAATTCAGTGATCTTCATCTAAATCAGATGAAGATGCAATAAGGAAACATCATAACATCTTTAACATACATTCTTGCAAAAGCATTATCATACAATGTTTGGAAAATACTGCCTTATCAGATCAAGTTCATCAGTTCATCCTTCCAAGAGATTCAACGTACTTTAAATCTGCATGCATTTCTGCTTAAGGTTCATCGTACAAATGCAACTATCAATCTGAGTCTTAAGGGCAAGGGCATCAAACATATCTTAACTAGGATTTCCATATCTTGCGCAGTTGGGTTACGAAGATGAAGAATGTCGTTTGAATGTTTTACCCATGCTTGATCAACATTTCTTTCAGATAATAATATTTAATCGTCATGACATTATATGCTTGTTCTACATTTTTGCTTATTGAATTAAGACAACTGGTAAGAAATCTATGTTTTTGAAAATATTTGGTTTTGTTTTCACAAATGATTTTCTCCACATTTTCTTTCTTATTTCATTTGCCTGTGCGAACTGAATTTCATAATGCTGAGTCGGGGGTTTAAAAATTTCATAAAGACTGTTTAACTTTGTGTAGTCAAAAGGTTTCACTAAGTCTTTATTCAATTTTGATCGACTCTCTGTTATCAAGAGTCAATTCTCTTTCCCGAATCGGAGGCGAGTCTGTTTCAAGATCGATTGGTCCATGTGTGATCTGCATACCAAACATGGAATCTCATTTTGAGCCTTTTTGAGGTATCTTAGATTGGCAAAGGTAGGTCTTCCATTAAATGTAGAGCATTTGGGTTCTAACATATGAATGGTTTGGATTGATTGACTCCGTTTGTAAACAATTTCATTCAAAAACATTAACTGGTTTTCCATTGAAATCATTTTGTCAATATCTTTTTCTTCGTTAAGCTTTCAAATTCCGTTACATAACCTTGGTTTCTCCTTGACAAGACCTTCATAATGTGACTTGGTTAAAAGACTCTGTTTGACTAACTCATCATGTTCCTCTTTGAAAACTGAAATTTCATAAGCTTTAACTTTTAAACTTTCTTTTATGTCAGTTTCTTTTTGAGCTAATAGTCCCAGAGTTTCATTTAAACCTTCGTTCAAGTTTTGTCATAGTCACCTGTACGGATCATTAAAAGGCCCTTGAACCTCTCAAACTTTAGTCTATTTATTTTGAAGTGCAACTAAGCAACTATCCCGAATACTATTAAGATTCTCCTTAGATTCTAACTGAACTAGTTTCCGCAAGAATAGATTTGCACTCAGTTAACTCTTGAGTCAATGTTGCATTTGCGTTCTTTAATTGCTTTTAAATCTTTTTTTTTTCATCGACATCAAGCTTTAAATTAGCAATTAAATTAGCAAGTGCAACACGTTCATCATCACATTCTACATCATTTTGGTCATCCTGAATATCATTATCACACATATCCGGTGAGTCAGGAGTGACATTACTATCACCCGTTTCCACTGTACATGTGTTACTAATGGATTCAGATTGGTCAAAATATGTAATGTTCATTGGCAAACACAAACAACGTAGTAATAAAGAGAAGGAGAATTTGCGTCAGTATCGTATTGGTAACATGTTCCAATGGCTCAGCGTCTGTGCTTGAGTCTGCATTAGGAACCTCCTGAATCTTTACCATGTAACTTTAATGTGCTTCCAACTCTTGTTCATCAATCTCTTCATTCGTGTCTGCTAGCCAGTCAGATTGCTCTGCTTGAAGTTGAACACCTTTCTTAGCTTGTTTGCACAGCAACATCTTTTCCTTATGATACGTAGAGTCTTTAACCCATTTTGGCTTTCTGCAATCCTAGCCTAATGACCAAATTCCTTGCCGTTTAAAAACACTGTATCCCAGACTGTGCTCCTCTATACTACAGACCACCTATAGTTTCCCTACCCCAACAACATTCACATGCCCTCTAATTCCTTCCCAAAACTGTCCTAGTCTGATTGTCAATCTTGTACATTAGAGTAGTATCCACATTCGTGTTTCTGTATTGAGGAAGATCTGAGGTTGTTGTTGGTAGGTATGTAGAGTTTCTTGAAGTACTTTGCAATGTAGCCAAATTTTTTTCTTCATTCTTTTATCCCTTCTGAGCTTGTTCAGAATCACGTTCTTCTTCAGAAGCTGACTCAGATGGTGGTGTGCTTGGTTTGGCATCTCTTTGCTTTGTAACTTGTAGTTTGCATGAGAAGATCTGGTTGGAAGTGAAGCTTTTGATGTTGGTGCATATGATTTGTGAGGTTTTGATGTTTGGTAATAAGGGTCTTGAAATGTTTGAGCAGTAGCAACAAGTGCTAATGGGTTAGCATTCTTGGCCATTCTTTCAGCCTAGAGTTCATTAACTTCCTTTTGGTATTGTTTCAGAATGTCAAAGAGCTTATGGTATGAAACTTCATCTAACTTGTGTTGTTGCTTCACAATTGTGACAAATCTTAACCATTCTGGTTGAAGTTGTTGAAGAAATTGAACATTAACTTGCATCGTTACAACTGTCAAATTATTTCTGATCATTTCATTCATTATTTTGTAGAATACGTTTGTAGTAAAGAACTCAATTGTTCTATCTCACGATCGTGAGAGGTGAATTGACCAAACTCCCAAAACAAGTTTGTTTTGACATCTTGAATATTGAGTGATTCACCTTGTTGTAGCCTTTCGATGCCTTCCCACATTTCTTGAGCTGTCTGACATGCATCAACAGTTGAGTATATTTCATCTCCAATTCCAGTCAATATCAAATGAATCCCTTCTTTTTCTGATTCAAAATGAGCCTATGGTTCTCTAGGAGTTCATATTCCATCAACTGTCTCGACTGTTGTTTGTTCAGGAACTGCTGGAGAATCCTCTGTTGCAGGAACAGCTGGTGTTGTCACAATCATGAGTGTAAGGACCTTTAAGAATGCACTTGACCGTAAGGCCAACACCATTGGTCTTGTTATCAAAGTATCGTAAGAACCTTGATCAGGCCATTTTCATATCATCCTGTTGCAGGCATTGGTGACGATCCCTTTGAACTAGCTGTCATTATGTTTTATGCATTTTGACTGTCGGTTGTGGAAGTTACAGATTGAGATTGTCATGATGAATGATTGAAGAATTAATGAAGTAAATGATTTTGTAGGATCCTAAGCAGGTAAAAGTAGGGATTGTTTGTTGAGGATTGAATTCAATTAACGTTTCACGGGGATTTTACAAATCTTTGATTAAAACCGAGAAACAAATTGTATCTTTCACGGGATTTTAAAAAATCAAGAAGAAACCGTAAAACAAAAATGAATTGATGTTGAAATCGTTGTTGTCGTTGAAGAACTTGAGATTTTATTGGCTAAAAATGAGCTTGAAACGATGAACGGTGCACAATCGTTAAACTTTAGGAGGGGACTATTGTGAAATCGTAGCAATTAGGACTAACTGAATTATACTTGAACTTTAAGGCTACATAATTCAAACAAAGACTAATCTTGAATTTAACTTAAGTCTAGGACTTAACTGAAAAATTTTTCCAATTTTATCAATATAAAACAAACTCCCTCCTGTTTTGTTTTTCGTTTTCGTTTTGAATTGTAAAAAATAATGCAACGATTGTAATTTAGCTCTTTCGGAATGACACGGTTATCGTCGGTAAAATCCAAATATACCACGTTGATTGAAACGAGTTCACGATCACGATGGTATAAGTTAAACGTCTCGTAGTTTAAACAGACACTCGAAACCAAAAACATAAAAACTACTTAACGTGTATTTTAGTTCGGTTGCTTATAAGAGATTGACTCGTTCGGTTCTCAAGTAAAACAACTAGTTCGGTTCCATGTAACAAAGTGACTAGATCGGTGCTTTACGAAGTGACTAGATCAGTTGTGCTAAAAATGAACTTGTTTGGTTCCTTTTGAATTAACTAGTTCGGTCTTCAAAGCAAGTGACTAGATCGGTTGCTCTTGAAACTTGACTAGTTCGGGTGCATGTGATATCAACTAGTTCGGTTTACAAAACAACAAAGTGTACAACCGTCCTTCCTCCTAAAACCTTGGATCTTGTCTTTCGTTTGTTTTCTTTAAAACCGTTTGGACCACAACTAGCCAAGAAATAAGCTAGCCAAAATAAGCTTGAAGAAGCTCTTAATAAGTATTAAGCGGTGGAAAAGTTAACAAAAGTGATGAAAGAAAAAAAATGAAGAAGAAGAGAAAGAACAAAATGTTTTTGACTAAAAAAAATGATAAACAAAACTATGGAGTAAAAATTAGCCCAAAATGAATGTATCTGGTTTCTATGACAAATATAAGTCCACAACCGCTTAGACAAGCACACACGAAATTTTAAAATAGTTTTTCACTAATAAAATATATAGCTTTTGGAAATGAAAAGAAAAATAAGCCGGATGACAATACATAAAAAAACAAAATAAGCTAAACCAAAATAAGACAACGAATCACTAAACCCACCCGTGGCGAGTGATACCAAATGTCGGTAACCCAATATCACTTTCACTTCACCATTGATACAAGAAAAAATAAGATGAGAAGATATGAAGAGAATTTTAGAGAGAAGTTAGAGAGAGAAATAAAGAGAGAGAAATGAGAATGGTTGATTAAACAAATGAGATCTTACAAATGAATCAACACCCTCTCCATCCTTAGAGAGGGGTATTTATAGTTAAAACCATGAGGCTTTCATGACTTGGTGTTTCTATGGGCCGGGCTTGGGATTACTTGGGCTTTCGCCCGATACACGTGACCGACTAGATTATATAAAGAGCCCGTTTACCCGTCTAGACTATTACAACGTATAATTAATTAATGACCGAGACCTAATATAATTAATGAACGAACTTCCTTGTTCGACTCAATATTTTGTGGCTAACAAAATCTCCATTGGACTTTCATTCAAGTGGTTTGGATAAACATTGAATTTCAGGAAAGTTCCACTCCGATGAGATACACCCGGCATAAAAGAATGATAAATGGAGATGCCAGGGTCAAAAATGGTATCTTCATTCCTACATGAGAGAAGATATGGAGGAGAAATAGGATATGTGAGAAAAGGAAGAAAGATCCATACAATATAAGTGAAGAGAGAATCACTAGAAAGTATCAAATCCAGATCCAGGATAAGGATGGGATGGGTGGGTAAAACATTAGGCACATGAACTCTTGGTTCTTTTGTTGGGAAAATATCCCCCACCACATCCATAGTGAAATCGCCCAGCTCAGGCTCAATCTTAAAGCAGAAACAATCATACTCCGATGGATATATGATGTGAGCGAGTTCATCGGCGAACTCCTTATGATAAAAATCACTCCTATCGGCAGGAGGAAACTGATTGATCGAAAGATCAAAGATGAACGAATCATATTTAGAAAAATCAGCATGAGTAGTGGTACTGCCACTACTAATCTCTTCCAGATTAAATTGAAAAGTTTCAGATTCGGTTAAAGAATTATCAAAGGTATTAGTCTCCTCCAAGAAAGAGTTAGGAAAGGTGGAGGGAGACTTGATTACAAAATTAGAAGATGGAACGGGATTATCTTTTAATGCTTCGATGTTAGCAATAAGAAGATTGACATTTAACAATTTTTCACGAAGGATGTCATTTTAATTGTTAGAAGAATATCAGTATCAATCCCTCTAACTTCCGGGATAACAATCTCCACCACCTCTAAGCTGACGATCTTAGCATCGGGAGGTGATGCATCAACATAATCAATATTCTCATAAGAATCGTCATCACTCGAAGAATAATCATTGTTGGAATCGATGATAGTCTCAGAGTGTTCTTTAAAAGCTTCAAGATGGGTAGAATTGTTACAAAGAGGCACATCACACACATTGTCGGGAATACCCTCGGACTCACTTGGGATTGGGACAAGGTCTTCAACACTAGACTTTATTACTTCGTCCGATTTCGTTGCCGGAATAGTGTCAAGATGCTCATCCTCCATTATGAGAGAGTCAACGGGCTTCTCGGTTGATAAAACGGGTGTGAT